>VDFB02264801.1:0-137143 GCA_007258455.2 Sequoia sempervirens | reverse complement strand
TGGTCACTCCATGAGTGTAACTAGAGAATAATTTTAAGAATAAAAATCTATTTTTGTTTAGTGAATCAATAAATTACATCACCTCTTAATTGGATGAATTGTTGTAATGGAGTGCAACAAACCATAGTTTTATATAAATGATATCACATTTTTTGTGGCATTTTTCCAAATAATTTGTGTGGTGTTTATATGCATGCCTATTTTGCATACATTTAAGTAAAACTAGGCATAGTAAAAAATTCTACTAAATTGAGCAAATATTATTCAATGAGTGAATAATATTTGTAAGAGGAAGAAATCAAAAAGAAAATAGGTTTGTATTATTTTCAAAGAGAAAAGACCAATAAAAGTAATATAACTTACAACATTAAAGAAGAAAACAAATAATATGTAGAAAAACATTGCAAAGTTTTATTAATATGATAAATAATATCAAGTAAAGAAATTAGAATGTGCTTGAAGAATAAATATAAGTTAAGAATAAAGTAAATTAGAAGAATTTTTTCAAATAGACAATTTTATTGTAGTCAACAGAAATATAAAAATTGTATGAAGAATTGTTGTAGTATATATAATGAAATATTATAACATAAGTTAGAAATAGAATGTTAGATATAACTAGAGCATATAATGTTGTAGTGGCCAAGAATAATAATGTAGAATAAATGTAACATGCAACAAAGAGAAACCAAGTGTTCTAGTGTAGGAAAATAAAAATAAATAGTAATTTTGTTTCATGCAAGAGTAGAATGAATAATGCTCCAATGTAAAGAATATATAGAATACAAGTGTCAAAAAAATACTCTTATACTGCATTTGTAGAATTTTAAGGATTATATGGAGCGTATGAGAGATATATTACACTTTTGCATATAAAAGTACATAATGCCTTTCAAATTTGAATAAAAAATAGAGATTGGTGTTAAAATAGGGAAGAATAGAATGTAATGGGGTGAGATAAAGTTTTGGAAAAAATGTGTTGGAAAAATTGGACAAATAATGAGAAAAAAAAGAAAAGAATTTTGTAGATATTTTTTCAATCTTAAAAATTAGTTATAAAAAAGGACATTTTTGAGAAGTTAAGAATAAAATCCAACATATTATGAAAATAGAGAAAGCTATTATAATACATTGTATGATTAGAATGAAAATTCTTTCTTTTGTTTCTTGTAATGGTATCAAGAATGAACTATTGCAAGTATTTTATAAAATAGTAGCAAGAGGAACATGCATTTCAAAAATATAGTTGTATGATTAGAATGAAAATTCTTTATTTTGCTCCTTGTAAAGATGTTAAGAATGGACTATTGCAAGTATTTTATAAAATAGGAAGATTTATCATTTTAAAATGGTAGTGAGAGAACATGCATTTTGAAAATACAATAATTTGTATTAAAAAGTAGTTTAAATAAAAAATAAAATGATAAGAGGATAATTGTATTTGAGTTTTGATAAAATATTTAATTAATTAAAGATAAATTTAATTTAAAATAATTTAAAATGTTTTAGTTAGGATTTTTTATTCAAGTAAGAAGAATGATTTAAAAAAAAAAATTGTTAGGATATTTCGAGAGTCATGAAGATGTTTATATAATTGAGTGTTTAATGTTTGAAACAATACATAAATAATAAAATATTAGAAGACGACAAATACATAAAAATATGAAATTTAACATAATTAAGTAAGAAAATATGAGATTGCCACTTAGATCTAGGAGAAGGTTAGGAAAGAGGGTTAAATGGGCCCTAAAATTATGCTATGGATATAGATGCTAAAACATGAGCATGAAATATAAATTAATATTGTAGTGTATGCAATTCTTGACATCATATTTTCCTTCACTTTAACGGGCTAATGTCACTATATGATAAAACATAATTAAAGTGTAAAAAATAAATGCTAAAAGAAAAACATGAAAATAATCAAACATCTTGGATACATAGAATGATACACAGTGTGTTTGATCAAGGAGTTGATTCCCTTGAACTAAGATATGCAAAACAAGCATGCCAAAAAATACAAAAATCTACAATATATATATGTTAGAATAATACAACCAATAATACAAAGTATGCCTGCAAATCATGAATATATAATCGAACATAAACATTATACATATAAAAGGAAAAATGTCAAAATTACAAGGGTTGTGAGAGTATATTCCCCCTTAAATAATTGTATAAAAGAAATATATGTAGTTATTTTTAAGGTAACTAGAGGGGAATATAAAAATAAAAGTAGTTCATCACTAATTTTGCAATAATACAATAGATCATTATCTAATGTAATCATGAAAGTTTTACTTCCATATAAAAAAATTTACATATTGGTGGAATTAGATGGAACAATCCCTATTGCATGAATCGAAGGTTTTCTATGAAGGAGTGTATAATAAGAAATTTACTCCCTATCATAACATGGAATAACAAGTGAAGCAAAATAGGGCTTGATTCTAGATAAGAAAATAATAGTTCCCAAAGGATCTCATTGAATAATAACAAAACCTTTAATAGAAAATTCAGGAAGAGTAAGATTAGAAGTATAAACAAAAATATATTTTAGGAATTAATGACTACAAATATTAAGATTAAAAAACCATTTTCAATCAATGTATACTTAATGCTCATATAGGTTTAGTACCAAAAATGATTAGAATATAAATAATCTTTTATTAAACCACATTGAAGTGAAGTTTAGATCCAGAAGAAATGTAATCTCCATAATGTCAGTATATAATACACCCAATTTGGGCAACTATTTCAATAGGCTTAGTAGAAGAGGGAATATGGATCTTTTGTATATAATTATGAAGAAACTCATGATATTAAGGTGAAGTTTTAAATAATATCCCAATGAGAAATATTATACTAAAGTTCTTTTATACCATTATACTCTTTAGTGTTCTTAAAGGAATACAAGAAGTCAACATCAAATACTGGGATTAGATAAAGGAAGAGAAACAATCTTAGTGTTGGTTTGTTAGTTTCACCGAGTGTTATAGGTACTCATTACTGCATAAAATTTAAAAATAATAGTTTCAAGTATAATCATCAACAAAATAAAGGTTGAAATAAGATAGTTCAGCAAGGGATAATTCTTAGGTTCTTTAGGAATACCTACCTAGATCATGAAAACTAAAGAAGATGGTGGGATGAAGTAAAATACCCGCACAAAGATTTGGAACATCAAGGATTGATCATTGTGCATCATTATACAAGGCTCTAGTCCATTATATCTAGTAGTGGAATTTGTATAGGCAACTTTTAAATTTTAAAAAATGTAAGAGTTGATTTATTTTACTATAATATCCAAGAAATTTATAAAAATAAGAGTAATAAAATAATTATTAAATATTATCTAAATGAGTAAATATAACCATATTTTCATATGGAGGATTTTATATTATCTATAAGACTTGAGATAATAGAAAAAATATGTACATGAAGATTAAATCAAGTCATTTTCTCCTATTCTTTCATTATTTCTTTCTTTTTTACTAGGGTTAAATCTTCATCTAGGTTTGTTGTGTACTTATAAGAAACCTTTGTTCCTTACTATCATGTTCTTGTACATTGTATGGTAACTTTAATGATAAATATTATGTACATGTGTCCCTTCCTCCTATCAAATTTTCTTTATGGATACATGAGGAAGTTTATTTTTAATTTTTTGGTTTCCTCCTTATCAAAATATTGCTTCAATAATTTAGAAATCATATTTACAAGAATATATGATCTCTCTCATTTTCTTCTCTTATTTGTACCTTCAATAATAACTAAATTGATTTTACATGACCACCAATGTTAAGTAATAATTCTTTCCCTTTATTACTAGTTGTAGGAAATAAATCTTAGATGCAACCTTTATCAATATTTTTTAAGTCTTTAATGACACATTTTGTACTAGAGTGCACACTTGTAAATTTAAAATTTAGAATTGTTTTAGATTATGTTTTGTGTGCAATCTAGTAATTTGAATGTTTTGATTATTAAAAACTAGATAGATGTTGAATATTTTTTTGTTAATGGTATGAAAATATTATTGATGAGTAGATGAATTATTAGAACTGTTTTAGATTTCTATTCCCTATATCTAGAGATATATTATTTAACAAGGGGGTGAAGCCATAATAGTGGTTTACAATTTGATGGAGGAAGGAAAATTGAGAAAAAATGACCCCATGGCAAAAAAATTGGTTTTAGGGGTTCGCATGAACCTACATGTTCGACTGAACCATAAAGGGGTTTGACCGAACTAGGGTTCGAGCGAACCCATTAACTATTGGGCCCACATTTCCCCCCAAAAAATAAAGGAAAAATGCATATTAGTGGGGGTTCGAATGAACCCTGGTTCGCTAGAACCCCCTGGTTCTAGCGAACCCCCTTTTTCCCTAATTTTTTAATTTGTTCACACAAAAAACCTAAAATTTTACACTTTCAAGCTCCGGTTGGGGATGAAAATGGGGGAATATTTAGAAACCAAACTTGGAATCGAGTAGCCTTCAGAATGAGCTATCCAATGAATATAATTTTAGTATGGTTTTATTATCTATCACATTTTTAAGTTTTATTAAATATAGGTTTTTCATTGAAAACAAAAATCTTTGTTCTGCACAAGTGGAAAAATAGAAGATTATAAAAAAAAATTAAAAATATGAGTGCACCAGATATTGAAGTCCTTGATCGAACAAAAAAGAGAAGAATTTTTGATACATACAGAAAAGTTATGCGTTATGGTCGCGCTATGTCTGAATTGTCATTTGATTGACTTCAAAACTTGATTAAAGAAAAAATATTCAATAAAAAACTATCTAAACAAGTGGAAGCACTAGATATCGGAGTTAGAAATCTAAATTTGAAAGAATTGGAATTTTATCCTTCATGGAAAAAAAGTTATGCGTTATACGGTGTGCGTCACTTTTTAAAAATGCTGTTTTTTGAAAAAAACCAATTTTTGTGGGAGATGGAAAACGAAGTGCAATCTGATTCCAAAAAAATTGAAAAAAATATTTTTAGAATCTACAGACAAAATGTGACAAGACTTTAGTTTACATCATCTTCAAATTCCTTACGGTTTAATCGCTAGAGGTGCCCGAATGTGGAGATTGTGTTAAAAAAAAATATCAGTGTCCAGTTAGGCCAAAAAGTGTAAACCACTATTGTGGGATCACCCAAGGTCTCATTGCTCCTTTAGGTGTACATACATATATATAACATGGAAAATGCAGATGTTCCACTTGAGCCAGAAGATTTTTTTGCAAATACCACTAATGAGATTAAGAAATTGAGAGACTCATTAGCACTAGGTGTAAACCCAAGGATATATTCTGAACCATGCATGCCAATATTACATAGTCTAGAAAAACTAAGAGATGAACTTGAGAGGACTAGTGCATTTCCCTAGATAGAGTAGCTACTATTCTTTACTGCATGCAGGAAGAAGTACATGGTGACATTCCCCTTAAACAAATATAGGATAGTGTGACCAAAGAAATGATAAAAAACACTTGTTTTCCATTCTATCAAAATGTGCATAAGGTTAGGGGATACCAAGTCACTAGATGTGTCGATTGTGTTATGGCCTCATTGATCTACCCACGATTTCTCATAGCACATGGTTAATACCCAAACAATGACCAAATTCCCTTGTATTATGTTCAACAGTTGTATGTTGAGGTCCATTTGGGCCTCAAAGTCAACTACCTGGACATTCCACCATATGCTGGTTAGGGCTGTGGTAGGATTGCCAATAGGCCCACCTATCGTCGATTAGATAGACCAACCCCAGTGTTTAGGGTGTTAGTTGGTGAGAGGTCTCCTTCTCTCACCCCATATCTAGCCCCCATAGCAAATGAGGTTATCATTGCTTCCCAAAAGGAAGCAATTGACACTGTAGGTGACATTGCAGCTACCACCACTAGGATATCTATTGATTGTGTAGGTTAGTATTTGATATCTAGAGGTTCTCGATCCACACCATTTTCAACACAGTGGACCACCATGGATCCTTCTACAACGGCGAACATCCCTACTACACAGCTTGAGGCACTTATAGGAGATATGGCACGCAGGACTCTGCATTGTTTAGTTGAGGACCTCTTGGAGGCATATGCCTTCATTGCATCAAACTATTGGATCAATATAGAACATGTTAGAAATTGTTTGGGATGCAGAGGTCATTCACTTCCAGGATCCCATCACTCTTAGCCCAACACTAGTGCACATCAGGATCCACCTACATATCATTCGGTAGTTGCATGGACTATGGGTTTTACTGAGCTGTTGATTGGTTCTGGTTCATCATTGCCTATGCCATCTCACCTACATAGTCCTCTTCACTCATCATTCATGGCATGACATGGGATAGATTAGATGGATGCAAATGTTGGTTTTTTGATTGACCGTATAGTTGATATGGTGGAGGTGGTCATTTTAGAGGACTTAGGTCATTTGATATCAGATGATGTGCATGTATGTGTGCATGCGCATGTTTCAATTCCTTTTTAATTATTTTTTAAATTTTAGTTTTAACTAGATATTCATGTACTAATATATATGTATATATATTGTAGGTAGACATACCTCATGTCACTCCTAGCCTTGTTCCTCCAAATCATGTACATTGACGTGACTCTGTGGATGAATCTGCGGCCAGTGGACATGTGAGTTTTAAAAATTTATATATACACATGTATATGTACATGCATATGTATGCACATAGATCTAGATAGATATTTAAAAATATACAAGTACATTCTTAAAAATAACTTTCATAAAATTTATTTAATATAAATTATATGTATTTAACACATTTTGTACACATTTTGATTTGTAGGGCTTAGCACATCCATCAGAGCATGAATGTTCTCATTCAAATGGTCATTCGACTAGGATTCAACATTCATATTAGGCCATGCACTAGATTTATGATCTTTACTACGTGTATTTGCTTATATGATGATCTTTAGTATTCAACATTTGATGATCTTTGCTTATATACATACATTTGGCTCTTTGCTTATAACATTTTACATGTTTGTACATTGAATCTATTTACATGTATGTATGTGTTTGCTTATGTTTACATGTTTATATGATATATGTATATACATTTGCTTATATTCAATATACATACATTTGCTTATTTGATGATCTCTTAGAACTTACATTTCCTTATATGATATACATTTGATCTCTAGTAGAATTTTAGGAAATGAACATGCCACTTTATAATTAAGTTCATTCATGTTGACCACAATAAATAATTTGCACGCACACCCATTGAATTTTATAGTAAGAATTCAAAAATTATAAAATAAATGACTCTCAAGCTCAGGTAAACTAATGATATTTTATAAACGAGTTATAAAATATAATTATAAAGAAGAGGTAGGAACATTCCTTTTATAATTATATACCATCCTTCAAACACTTTCCCTCTAAGTTATAATTTTTTTTGTTAAATTATTTCATAAATAATCTCTTAATCTACACCATTATTAAATTATACGAGAATTTTATTCTTTGAAACATTAAGAAAATTCAATTCAAATTATACCTCTATTGTCTTTTTGACAAGTAACAAAATTCTAAAATTACTCTAAGATATATGTTGCATATCTATACATTAAAAAACAACGATTCATTTAATGATCTAGGATGTAGTTATTCCATAAACTAGAATAATTTTTTTCCCATATGCATATAGATACAAGCTTATTTTTCATTATTCCATATCAAATTGCAAGAGTTATTCTCATTTATATCACTTGGAGCTCACAGATTTTGGAGAAAAGGTTTTTGCACATTTATTAAGGAGGAAAATATTGGAGAAGACAACTTTTCTTTTTTATTAATCAAGGAAAAATTTGGAGGAGAATTTAACTAAGTTGCTAGAGGATTTTTTTTGAGACATCTTTAACTTGAAGAAAAATGGGATAACAAAGAAAAAGAAAAAATGCATCTCAACAAAAATTGTCAAAAGAAGAAGAACAAAAGAGGCGTGAACAAAACTTGGAAAATTATCATAGAAAGAAACAAGGTACATGCTTGTTTCTTCTCTCTCTCTCTCTCTCAAGTGCATGTTTAGGACTTTTATTAACACCTCAATTTGTTTTGCTTATAAATATGCATGCCTTTTATGAAAACCATGTTAGATTTAACTTGGAAACTTTAATACTAAAAAATAGTCATCTTGCATAGACATTACCTAAATTGCTTATCATCTATTTCCAATTGCGTTTGTTCCATGGAATTCTTAAGTTTAAGAATATTTGATTTTATTTGTTTCAACTCCACTTAAATAACTCATAGTCTCTCACTTTCTTTGCTTGCATGTAAATTCAAACAAGCAGGAAATTCTCAAGCAGAAGTCAAGCCAAATCTAGATATTGGATCAAATAGATCCATTGAAGAACACATGGACCTTGAAGTTAGGGAGGAGACCCAAGTTCAAACAATGCTTGTTGGAGAGGGGTCAGGATCACTTCCTTCTACTAGTATGGATGAGCATATAAAACTAGTTGTTCAAAACTTTTGTCACTTCTAGCATCATGTCTTGTCACTTTGTTTGCTTGCATACATAAACTTCACTTATATATAATCATTTATCACTTTTCTTTGCAAAATATTTTGTGACATGTAGAAAGGGCTCAACAAGTAGGAAGTTCTCATGCTGAACTCAAGCCAAATCTAGATATTGGATCAAATGAATCTGCTGAAGAACACATGGACCTTGAAGATAGGGAGGAGGCCCAATTTCAAACAATGCATGTTGGAGAGGGGTCAGGATCACTTCCTTCTACTGCTATGCATGAGCATATAAAACTAGCTGAAAAGGTGATGAAACAAATTTCTTATAGAAATTTAGATCATTTACTTGAAATGGATATGGAGAAGTTGAAATGTTATGCCAACCAGCCTTATAATAAGAGAAAGAGGTCAATGACTAAATTTGCAAATGGAATAATCAATCGTCATTTCAATCATCTTGATACACTTGAAAAAACCCAATTGTTATCATGTTTACTTCTTCGTAATGAGCTGAAAGAGTCATTACAATTGTTGGGTGTACATTCAGCATTGAATAAGAAGAAACACATGGGATTACAAAAGGATATTGCTCAAAATGTTAAAAAAGGTTTAGATTCCATTGGGAAAGGATCTCGATCAATGGATAAGGCCACTACAAGAAAGGTGATGTTGACATCTATTGTACATCAAGATATAGTAGAACCACATTAATAAAATATGAGAAAAAAATAAAGTTTTTGGATGAGAGTTTAGAAGGAAATTGGGCAATTATGTGTAGAGCTCCCTATTCTAACAGGATTGAAGATGTTGTTAGGAACTTGATCTCAAGTTTTTGGCATGATCAGACTCATCCATCATCAAATACTAGAGATGTTATGAGACATAGGATTGGGCCTGGTATTTATGAAAATCATATCAAACATTAGCTAGACATAACACAATTTGAGATGTATATGAACTTTTGTAATACATATCCTCATATAAAGATTGGGAAAACAATATTTGAAAGGTTAAAGCCATATTATGTGAAGATAAACAAGTTTTTTGAAACTTTTTGTTGCCATTATCATATTGAATTTGATCTCTACTATCAGGTGTTTCGAAAGATGATAGAAGAAAGTTGTGGGTTTCAAAATGCACATCCTCAATAGGAAATTTTGTTCATAAAGGCTATTTTATGTGATCATGAAAATGACCTCAAATAAACTACATAGAAGGAATTTGTGAGACAGGTGGAAATTTGGCTAAATTTCCTTCAAGAAATGAGGATAATGACCTAACAAAGACAACAAATTGCAAGAGGTAAGCACTATTTTTAGAGAGTTTATTTGTTTCAATTTGATTAGATTGTTATTTGAATTCTCTAATGTAATGTTTTATTCATTGTGTAGTTTATTGCTTATTAACATATTTTACTCACACAGGTACATGTAAAGTTGTAACCAAATTTTGGGAAAGAATCCACAAGGTTGAACTATGTAGAAGAGGAGATTCCTATTGGAAAATTTATGGAAGATTTTTGAAAATTGATACAACCATACATACAACATTCCTTTTTTTCTAAGTGGCAAGCACAACAATTCCAAACATGGAGAGATACTTTCCCACTTGGAATAGTTCTATCAGTAGTCGACTTTGCAAAAAATTACTCCTTCGTACATCAAAAGGAGATTCAATTAGAGTATTACTTTTCAAAGCAAATCACTATTATGGTTCATGTTTGTTATCGACATGCACAATCATAATTGGATGGTGTTGAGAGTAGAGATGAAGAATGAACCATAAAGAAAGAATATCACTTTTATATTAGTGATGATAAAGAGCATGACATGCTTTTTGTCCAACATTGCTTTACAAGCTTTTTTGAGAATTTGAGAAGCAGGGGTGTAAAATTTGAAAAGAATTTTGTATGGTCAAATGGATGTGTGACACAATTCAAATCTTCATGTCCATTCTATGCACTTTATAGATATCATAAAATCTACAAAATACCACATGTTTGGAGTTTTTTTTAGAGTGGGCATGGAAAGGGTGAGCATGATGGAGTAGGAGATTGTATCAAACGAGCTTTAATAAAACATCAAATGAGTTATCCAGAAGATCTTATAGACAATGCACATGATGTTGTTGAATGGTGCAAGAAACGCTTTGCATCAAATGTGGTCGGCACATCTTTGAGAACAAACCGACACATTCCACATAGACTGTTTTGGGAGATATCGGGTATGTATAAATTACATTTTCAAAAATTTGAATTTATTTAAATTTGAATTTATTTAAATTTGAATTTATTTAAATTTAAATTATATATATATATACATTTTTGTTCACATAAGTTTGTTGGTGTACATGTATCTAGGTGTGGACAGAAGATCAATGCATGGATGCAAGAGGGTAGAAAAAACAAGATCTTTTCATTGTGTTAGGAGTTCAGATAGTCGCCATGGATGGACATTACACACAAGGGATTACTCTTGTTTTTGCACTGAGTGCATTGTAGGAAACTCTGATCATGCATGCAACAACCAAGAACTTGGATATATTGGTAAATGGGATACAGTGCCAATAGTTGTTTCAGAAACATATGATGAAAATGAGGAAGAAAGATTTGAAGACATTCCTTTGATTTCAATTGATTATGACCATATATTAGGATTGGTTAGAAAAGGTACATGTGTAAGTTTTCAATAATTTATATATTATATATATCTAGTTAATGATCGTTAAAGTCTAGAGACATTTCTAATTTTTTTAGAAATTTTGTGTGTAAATTTGGTGTACAAGAGATGTTTTTGTAGTCATAGTAGAGCCTGGAAACATCAAAGGCATTAGCTATTATTTATTGTGTTGCACAAAAGAGAGGAATAAGCCAACACAACCTAAAACAAGTGATGGAATGTCATTTCCCACAAGTGAGTTTGAATTTAAAATTATATAAACATTGTGTTCACATGTGCACATTACATTATAAACATTAAATATATATTGTACAAACCTTGAGCACGGAAATGTTGTACATGTTCATATGTCTTACCAAGTAGGTTCATGTTTACCATGCAGGTTATATTGTAGTGCAAGGGACATATCTAAAACAAGTCAAAGTTGTTCAGCACAGGATTCATTTTGTTGACTATCAACCTGATAACAAGGTATATCAATATAGTCAATTGATAATTGCTACCACCCTATATCTTCACGCAGTTCCACATGCATGTGGCCAAAGAAAATGGAGACTAGATAGTGAAGATCATCAAAAAATTCTACATGTTATTGAAGAGCAGGTTGAACCATAATCTTTGACTTAGATTATATCCATGATTTTCAAGTTCACTTGTAACCCTATACATGTTCAAGTGAGAACTTATAGTAACTTGTACATAGTTGTAAATAAATTTACATAAATTACAATTATATGTACATATTTGTTCCATGGAATTCTTAAGATCAATAATCTTTGATAGCATCATCTCTCACCTTTTTTGGTTGTATGTAAACCCATATATATGCTTTCAATACTTATTTGAAACCTAGTGAAGTTTTTTAAAATCGTTTTGCCTAAATTGCAATTATATACAACTTATATTTATTTCATGGAATTCTTAAGTTCAAGAATCTTATATACAATTATATACAACTTATATTTGTTCCATTGAATTGTTCCATGGGAAATTATGTAAATTTTAAAATTAAGTATTATCTAATTATAAAATTATTGCACACATATTTAAAACATAAATCAATGCAAATAAAAAAATAAAGTTGCCATCAATTTATTTTACAAAAAATACTGCAAATGGAAATAGAATGTTCCCCTCTACCCTTAAGCCTTAAACCCTTAAACCCTCTCTCTCACACTCACTCACTCCTTCTGTCTCGAGCTCCCCTATAGCCTTAAACCCTTAAACCCTCTCTCACTCTCACTCACTATTCATTTATCTCTTGCTCCTCTCTCTTCCCCCCACTCCTCCTCCATTTTTCCCTCCTCCTCCCCTCTTTTGCTGTTCGTCCTGGATCTCCACTCTCGACTCCCTTTCGATTTTCTTTTCTCCTATTTCTGATCCTGACCATTGATGATGATCCTTTTGACTCGCGGACTATCTGAACTCTCCCTTCCTTTTGATCCCGATTTCCGGACCTTTCTCCCCTCATCCCCTTCCTTCTCTTTATTTTCCCCCTGCTTTTCCGATTTTGTCTTTCCTTCTTTTTTTCCCCTGTCCGAATCTCATCCCGACTCTTTTCCTCGATTCCCCGACGGATTCCCCGATCCTCCTGAACTTTATCTCTCTTTCGATTATGATTCTTCTCCGGATCTGGCTTTCCACCTTTGGCCGATTTCCGACTTCCCTTTTATGATCCCTTCCTTCCCCACTCCGAATCTTGACTCCTTTTCCCCTTCCTTTTATCTCCTGATTTTTGTATTTTAAACCTGAACCCTTCACCCTTTGCCTTTATCTCTTGTTCCCTTCAGTTAAATCGAACTCAAACCTCCGCTCTTCTGCCTTCCCCTTCCTCTTGACTTCCTTCTTTCTCTGGTCCATGATATGGGCCTTTAAAATTCAGCTTAGAAGTCAATGATATGGGCCTTTTGTAAAATTTTCCAGCCATAGCTGCCATTCTCTCCAGCCGAAAAAATCCATGCAAGCATTAAAAAAAATATAAGAATAGTTAAAGAAAACCCATAAGCACAAAGCTAACTAATCTTCAACTTCACTACTTAGGTGGTTTAAATCATGAGAAAAAAATAACCTTCTAGGTCTCTAAATCTTATATAGTATATTATACGAAGAAATTTCATCATGGTGGGAAAATCACTGCACTAAAAAGATTTCTAGAGAGAATAAAATCCAAGAGGTTTGTAGGGTTGTAAATACATTAGAATTAGAATAGGTATAACTAAAAAAGGAGTCTCATAATCATTTTAACCATGGTTTGCATTTGAGAATACAAAAATATGGAATATGCATCACTAAATTAGTTAGGTTGTGCAAACAAACCTCGTCTTTCAACCAAATATTATTAATACACAGTTGTTGCTCTTGAAGATTGACTTTTGCAATAACAACAAGTCCTCTGTAGTTGGTGCATATGGGATTTTTGAATTTGCTGAGTATGCATGTGATAGCGCTTCTTTTTGGGATGGTTATCTTCCTGCTCATCACCAGATCCATTCCTTTCCATGTTGTCACTGCCAGACCTACTCTCATACTCTTCATCTCTCTGTAGATCCCAAGCTGTGACTCTCCACCACTATTGTCAAACATGTCTCCTTTTCCTTCCAAGCTACTTGTCTATCTAACAATGTCAAGGAGAGCTTTGGTGCGGAGCTGTAGATGTTCATGTTCATATTAGACCTTGGTTGAGGGGCAACGAAACAAGGCTATGCCATTCCAATATTGTTAGATGAGATCTTAAAGAAAAACCTTTTGTTTGAATCATTCTTGCCCTCAACTAAACTACCCAATCCAAAACTCATCCCAAAATGCTTTTCAGCCATTTCTAATATATATAATTTTTAATTGTATACTTTTAATATTATAATAATAACAATTATATATTATAATAATAATTATATATTATTGTTATAATATATTGTAATAATAAGTATATTATATATTATAATATAAAAATAATATAATTTAGATTTATATTAATATTATATATTATAAAATACAACTATTAAAAAATGGGAAAACAAAAAAACAAACAGTAAAATGGATTCATGTCAGGGGGTTCAACCAAACCCATTTTCTAGGTTCGACCGAACCCCCTTGAATTACATTTTTTTATTATATTTCAAAGTGGTTTGGTCGAACATAAGTTCGACCAAACACATTTTCTTGGTTCGACCGAACAATGATTCGACTAAACCACCCTTTTTTCACCTTCACCCTCCTAGGCACCAAAATTGTCCAGAATTTTGCACTTCGAAGCTCAATTTGAGAATGAAAATGGAGGAGACTTCACAAACCCAACTAGTATTAGGTAGCCCTCGGAACGAGCTATCCAAAAAATATAATTTTAATATGTTTTGGTTTTATTGTCTATTTGTTTTTTAAGTTTTATTAAATATAGGTTTTTCATTGAAAATGAAGCTCTTTGTTCTACACGTGGAAAAATTGAAAAATATGAGTGCACCAGATATTGGAGTCCTTTATCCAACAAAAAAAAAAAATTTTGATACATACAATAAAAGTTACACATTATACAGTCGCGCTATGTTTGAATTGTAATTGGTTTGACTTTGAAACTTGATTAAAGAAAAAATATTCAATAAAAAACTATCTAACCAAGTGGAAGCACTAGATATCGGAGTTAAAATTATAAATTCAAAAGAATTAGAATTTTATCCTTCAAGGAAAAGAAGTTATGCATTATATGGTGTGCGTCACTTTTTAAAAATGTTGTTTTCTAAAAAAACCAGTTTTCGTGGGAGATGGAAAAAGAAGTGCAATCTGATTCTAATTTTTTTGAAAAAAATAGTTTTAGAATCTACAAAAAAAAATGTGGAGAGACTCTAGTTTGCATCATCTTCAAATTCCTCACGATTTATCTGCTATAGGTGCATGAATGTGAAGGTTTAGTTAAAAATAATAATTTCAATGTCCAGTTTGGCCAAAAATTGTAAACCACTATTGTGGGATCACCCAGTATGGAATATTATTTTGTGATTCTTGATTGAGTCTTGAGTTAGTGAAACCCTATTGTTTGGGAATACACTTATATTATGTTGAAGTATGTGTGGCTTAAATGCTATGGGGACTATACTTAGTTTGTTAAGTCTATATGGGTATTGCATGGAAATTGAAATGTGGAATATGTTGATATCCTATAGTGCTTTTATGAAAATGTCATTTTGAACATAAGAGGTTAGCATGGTTATTCCTTTGGCTAGAGAAATCCATGGGAAAGTGGGTAACCTAGCTAGACACTAGTATATGTGCATGTATGATTTGTATGGTTATACTTGGGGTCAGTGTAAGCCATGGAAATGGTGTAACCTAGATAATCAATTTATTATAGACTTATATATTCTTGGGGTTAGGGTAATCCATGGTTAAGGGAATAACCTTGTTGAACATTTTGTTATGTTATCACCTTATATTGAATGCATGTTGTGTTAATGGTCAATACCAAATTAAGCTAAAGGGTGGGTGGATAGATGACTCTCACTTGAAGTAATGGGTGTTGAATTCTTTGGCCAAAGTAGTGTAAGTAGCCACTATTTACACTATCAATTCACTGTGATCCATGATTGAATTCTAGGTAGGGAAGTCATATATTTAGGTTGTAGCCAATGTACGGTAGCTCTAGATATGTAGGACACAACACTATGCTCAGGAAGGTCAAGATTATGGGGCTACCAAACCAAACTCTTCATCAAAGGGTAGGGCCATCTTACCAGCTAGGTAGATGTGCAGGGGACAATAGTAAGTCCATGGTTGGTAGGAAAGTGCTTGAGTGATGCTCTCCCTCATACAATTGGCAACTAGGATTTGAGGACATAGCACTAGTTTGGGGACACCTAGCATGTATGCACCAGTGATGGGGACATCTAGGAGGTATGCACCAACATTGGGGACATCTATATCATTGTATTTTATTTGTACATATATATCATTGAGCTCATAGAAGCTATGAATGTAAACATGTATCTCTATTCTTATTGAGAAATTATAAACATTTGGGAAATATTATCATGAAATTATGTAATGTAAAATCATTACTTGAATTATTGAAATGATTATTTGTTATGCAATGGGAAGGTTTGAAATGGTTATGTTTCAAATGTGCATCTTGTTATTCATATGAAAAGGAAAAATTTGTATTGCTCATATTGTTTGTAGCATAAAATTTCACTTGTGAGTAAAAACATAGTAAAAATAATGGGTAGAACAATGGGAATGTTACATTTATTTTAAAATAAAAAGAGAAAATGAAATAAATATCTTGTAGTTCAAGTACACTATGACAAACAATCTAACCCATTCCATTAGAATGTAGACATTGTATAGTCAAAATATTTTTCTTACTAAAATAAGGTGCACTAAATCAAAATGGAGAGATGGTGTTCTACAATTCCTACCAACCTCTTCTTTGCTTGGGAACAATGAAATCAAAATCTTTCAACCATGGAGCATGGATTCAAAGACCAAAATCTCAAAATTGAGACAAAATTTGTAGAATACTAACCTATAGCTTCACAAAGGAAACTTAAGAGTGCTTGAGATTCCTCATTAGTTGGTATCTCATTTGTTAAGGTCTAGAAGACTTTATTGAGATAAATGGTGTCTATATAGGATATATTTAAAATTTTTCCACTATGGCCCTTACTTGCATAGTCCATGAAGTATCAAACTATTTAGAGTCATGATATTTCCATAATCCATGACAAAAAAAAAACATAATTTTGGAAATATCATTCCATAGGCTAGGGTTTTGGTCTGACGTTCTAGTTTGAGGGGTTCAATGGCACGGTGGTGGGGGAGGCTTGACCCTCCCCCATGAAGGTAAGTCCCCTTTGTACTCATCTATATCTATCTACATTTATTGCCTTCCTGGTGTGTGTTTTGTGGTTGTGTGTTTGACCCTTTGTGGTTTTGAGTTTCATTTTCCTTTAATGCTTGTTGGCATGAAAAGCCATTTGACCGTGTGAAGTCTAATGGAGGGGGATAAGCCCCCCTCGATCCCTTTGGGGATTCCACGAAGGATGAGGGGGTATTTTTGATTAGGGGTAAAAAAATGGCTTTTAAAGGGGCCTAGATCCCTTTATAAAGGAAGACAGTTGAAACTCAAGATAACAACAGTAAGCATGAATCCACCCAACAATAGCAAGCTGGTAAAAAAGATAACACACATACCACCAACAACCCAATAGCAGCCACAACCAGATAATTAGGACATCACAAGCTACAAAAGATAAACAAGCATGGGCTCGAAGCCTAGATACAACTTGAACCATTCAGGCCTCCATGCAACAAGGTTGCATCAGCCAAGATTTGACAATAAAAACCACCTGAAATAATTAGGCAACAAAACAACATCACAACTGCCAGCCATGTACTTAGAAACAACATAACCAAACCCAATAGAAGAATAGGAAAATTAATGGTAAAGACCACCATTAAACCCAACCCCATGATAAAAAAACTAGCACACGAAAAGAGGAGCACCCCTTGATGCTTCCAAACACACCATAGACCAACTCCAAGTCCACCTCAAGAGGATAGAGCTCCCCTCTATAGGAGAGGATTCTGTGAAAACCCAACAAATGAGAAACACACCTTTCTAACAGCCTCAAGCTCCACCTCGATAGGAGAAACTTCCACCTCAATAGGAACACCACTAGAGGAGGCCAAACAAAAGGATTTCCATCCACATCCAACACACCCACCTCCAACTCAATAGGAAATGAATCTTGACCATCAAGAGCTATCTTCTCCTCAAAATAAGACATAATGCACAAGAAATGGAAGAAAATCAAAGCTCTAGAAGATTGGGGAAACACACCATCCTTTGGTTGAGCATGCAGGAGCACCAAGAGAGAGACCACAACCAAACTAGCGAAAAACACCAAGGGAGAAAAAGGAGAAGGCATTCCACTCCACCAGCTCAAAACACCGACAAACGTCCAAGTCACCCAAAAATAGGAGCCTCCCCCAAGAAAGAGATCGGAGCCAAAAGTAAAAGAAAACCCCCTTTGAGAAGGATAGCCAAGACAACCACAAAGGGTACCTAGAAGCTCTGATAGAGAGCCCAAGAAGAACACAAGATGCCAAAGAAACCCAACACCCATTAGGCATCACCAAAACACCATCATCAGAAGCTCTTTCCTCAGTAGAGAGAACCCACATTGGGTACCCAAAAGCTCTAAAAGAGGACCCAAGAAACAAAAATAGACTTTGAGAGCCCTGCAGCACAAGCATGTGCCACACCTCTGCCATCCAATGCTTATCCAGACCCTCGAGAGAAGTCAAGCAAACCCATCTTTCAACAGGAGAAAGAAAGGGCTTCTCCAGGCAAGATCTGCCCCTTCCAAACTCAACACCAAAAAACTAGAGAGGAAAAAAACCTCCTCCCAAAATGCCCAGAAAAACATCAACCACTCCTAGTTAAACACAGGGGAGAGTCACAAAAATCACATCTGTGCAACAATCACTCACACCACCAGCCATAGTCAGGGTCGTACCAGAGCAACTCCTGCTGATGCTCATCAAAACAAGCACAGTGAAGATGACCCAAACAATGTTAAAGGCCACAAGGGGACCCATGAAGGCAAGGAAACCCCCACTCCAAGCATAAATAGTCACCACCCACCGTGAGCTAGGAACTTCCCAAGGAAGAATAGGATACTAGAAAGGGGGAACCACCGCATCAGGAGGGACTTCCACAGCAGGATTCCACTCAACAAAAACAATGAACCCATGTTTCCAAACAACAATAGCCAACGAAGACTACACAGCCTCCATGAGATCCCCATCTAGATCTCCATCGTCTTCTCCTTCCACTCCATCGCTAGATTCAATATTCCCTCCTACGCACGCCTGCTCTTTCCACTCCATCGCCTAACTTGATCATAAGCATTAGGATGAGGGGGTAGTTAATGATATTAATTGCCCTAAATCTTTTCATGATGTTGTTGCAAGTGATCAACCCTTCTATTTGGAAAGTGTAAATTTTTTCTTTGACTCTATAGGTGAAGAAGAGGCTTCTTATGCCAATGGAGGGCCACAAGGTAAGCTTCCTCCAGACACCACTTTGATTGCTCCTAATGTCGATATTCTTGATTCTATTCTTAAAGAAAGGGGTAGGTTATTTGAGGCCATAATTTTCATGGTTGTCATCAACCTAGAGAACCTCCCTACGAGAAAATACCTAGATAACTAGTTTAACTTAGTGTGGAATAAAAAACTTAATATTCAAATTTCTTTGTGTAGAATGATACAAAAGGGGTTATTTTTAATTTATTTTAAAAGTCATGATATGCAAGCAAAAATCTTAAAGAATCCTTATTGGAGCATCAAAAAGTTAGTTTTTATGGTTCTTTCCTAGAATCTGGGAGCAAATTGTGATGAAATTCTTGCCCTGTCAATCCCTAGGTGGGTGTTAATTAAGAACATTCCTTAGGATTTGTGGTCCTTTGTCCCAAAAATTGTTGAGCCGCTTGGGAATGCGATCAGGGTAGATAGGCTCAGGGTCACATTGACAGACCTAAACATGAGGGTTCATGCCTCCCTCAACCTGAAGGGTGGAGTTACCTGGTAATATCTTAAAATCAATGGTTTCATCCACATTTTCCCTATTGAAATCCTTGGTGGATTAGGTGTTTGATATCTCTGTAGGAAAGAGCGTCATTTGAGGAAAAAATGTCCTTTGATTCAGGGAGTTGGTGGTCAGCCTAACACCATGTCACGCAAGGGTTTTGAGAAAATGGCCTCCTTGACTGAGGTGGAGGCAGTCTCAGTTGGTATTTTTGTGCCTCCCAATGGCTTGGGGGCTCCTCCTAGTGTTCCCTTCCCCTCAATCTGGTCTCTTGAGTCCCCCATCCCTTTTGGTGTTGCCTGCTCTTTGCCATCTGCTCCCCCCATTTCTCCCCCCTCTTAGTCTAGTTGTCATCCCGTGGTCTCCACCCATAATCCCTTCTCCCCTTTGTTAGCCAAATTTCCTGTGACCAACCTAGTTATGTCCCCTCCTCTGTTGATTCCTTTCTCCATCTCTCTTTCTAACGTTCTAGTAGACATTATAAAGAAGAATGCACAACATTTAGCTTTAGAAAACATCATAAAAAAGGGTGAAAAACTAAAGGAAAACAATAAAAAAAAAGTTATTAAAACCTATGTGAATGGTGTGGTGGTTGATGAAGAGATTTTGATAACATTCAAGAATGTGAAAATAAGAAAGAAACTACGAACACCTCCATGGTCAAAAAATTAATCTCTACATTTGAAACTAGCCAATCTTGTAAGAATCCTTCGAGATCCGATAATAAAATGTTGATTCTTGAGAGAAATGTAGTTGCCTCTACCCTGGTTGAGGGAAAGGTGTCCATCATAGGCAATTGTGGTGGTTTCTGGTGCTAGACTGACTAAGGACATGCTTGATTCTTTGAACGACATGGTCAAGAAGTGGGTTGTAGACATGGTTGGTGCTCCTAAAACTATGACCCCAAATCCTCTTCAAACCAGTGAATTTGTAGGCCTTATTGGGATTCTTGATGGTGAGGAGACCACTGGAAGAAAAGTGGGCCTCCCCATTGAGTTGATTAGGGGGGGACAACTTATTAGTAGTAAAGGACTCTTCCCCATCTAGGGAAGTTGCTAATAAAAATAGTGAGGAGGTCTAGAATACCTTGAAAGATCTTGTGGGGGAACCTAGCCCTGATCCTCCTAAAGAGCCTACGAAAAGAGGAAGGAAAAAAGGTAGTACCCTTACAATCTATAAAAATGCTATAGGAATCAACAAGGGGAAGAGGAAGAAAACCAGTATAGTATTGGTTGTTCCCTCCCCTAAGAGATTGGAGAATGAAGAGAATGTAATCAAATACTTTGAAATGTTCAAGAATGCTAAAGAGTCCTCTACACTAAAAGTGACCAATGATAGTTAACTTCACCTCTCAGAATGTTAGGGGATTATAATCCTCTAACAAGAAATATGTGGTAAGAATATTTCTCAATCTGGATTAGAATAAGGATTTTGTGTTTCTACAAGAAATCAAGGTTGTAGGTTTTATGCTTGAGACTAACTTGAAGTTCATTTAGGGGAATTCTTTGGCTTTGACCTCCAATCATGAGAAGGGTAGGGGAGGTGTTTCCATCCTAATGGATAGCATATGGAAGCCATTTCTCACCAACTCTAGGGTCTCTCCTAGCAACAAAATTGTGTGGGCCACTTTTGAAAGGGGTGATGCCAATTTTGGAATTTTCTCAATGTACACACCCAATGATTACCATGGAAGGTGTGAGTTGTCAAAGTGGCTAACTAGGCTCCCAAAGGTCCCTTGGATTATGGGAGGTGACTTTAACAATGTGATTGAGAATGGGGAAGACAAAAAAGGTGGCATTAGTATGGAGTGGAAAGGTAATGAAAAGCATCATTGGTATAGAATAAAAAAATCTTAACATCATTGATCCTCTTGAAGGGATGAAACAAGAGAGAAATGGTGTGTGGTTCTCTTGGTGTAATTCTCAAAAAGGTGGCAAAATAATTTATGGTAGGTTAGATAGGTTTTATGCTAACAAAGACTACTATAGTTTTGAGCCTAACAGTGATGGTAACAAAGTCTTGGTTTATTCCTACACCTTATCAGATCGCCATCCAATCAAGGCTAAGATAGCCATAAATAATGGTATCAATATTAAACCTAATAGTAGGGACAAATTCATCCTTAACACCAATTTGTTGAGGAACAAAGATTGCTTTGATGTTGTAAATACCTTGAGGGGTATTAATAGATGGATGCCAAAGGATTATGATCCCATAGAAAGATGGAATCACAATGTGAATTCTTGGAGGTGTATCTTTCAAACTGTAGGAAAGAAGAAGCCAATGGATAGAAGCAGAGAAGAGAATCACCTTCAAGATGAGCTCCTAGTTGTTGAAACAAGGATTCAAGAGACCCATGCAGATGAGCACCTCTATGAGGAGCTCAATAAAAGAAAATCCTCACTAAGGAGGTTATAGGCCAATAAAATTCAAGGGTTAAAGGTTAGGGATAAGCTCAAATAGTTGAGAAATGGGGATAAAGGTCAAAATTATTTTTCAAATACATAAAAGAAAAAGGCTTGAAGGAGAAAATTGATAAGATTTGTCATAATGGTGTGACCTTTTCAAATCAAGAATACATTTTGCATCAATTCACACTATTCTACAAGGACCTTTTTAGGTCTAAGGATAGTAGAGAAGGCTATTAGGAAGCAAGAAATAAAATAAAGAGGCTAATACCTAGGAAAATTACTAATGAGGATAGTGTCGAGCTCTTCACTCCCATATCTAAAGATGAGATCAAAAGAGCCATTCTCTCATTGAGTAATGATAAGTCTCTTGGGATTGATGGGCTTCCTGTTAAGTTTTACAAGGTATTCATTGATTGGGTATGTGAGGATCTCCACAAGGTCTATATGGATTCCTTTGCAAAAGGGTCATTGGGAACATGTATCAACCAAGGACTTATTAAATTGCTACCAAAAGAGGGGGACAAAACCCTGATTAAAAATTGGAGACCTATCACTTTTTTGAATGCCTCTTACAAAATACTTGCAAAAGTCTTAGCCTTAAGACTTACCAAAATCCTCCCTAAGTTCATAAACTCTACTCAAACAGGGTTTATCAAGGGCAGATGTATCCTTGAAAAACTAATAACTAGATGGGAAGCTCTTGATTGGGCCAAAAGATCTCAACAGAATATTGCAATGCTTCTCTTGGACTTTGAGAAGGCTTATGACAGAGTGGAATGGTCTTTTCTAAAGATGGCTTTGGAAGACTTTGGGTTTCTTCAAGAATTTTCAAAAATTATTGGCATTCTCTTGAAGGATGCTTCTGCCCTATTTGTAATTGATTTTGATGCTCTCCATTACTTACTAAGAGAGAATATTATGCCTCTCAAAGTGAAAGGCTTTATACTACTTGACAATGGTGAACTGCTAAATATTCAATTTGCTAATGACACCTCTATCTTTGTGGAACTAGAAGAGGAAAATTTCAACAAATTAATGACAAAGCTTGACCTTTTCTATCTTGCTTCTAGGGATAGGATCTCAAAGGAAAAATCAATTTTGTTAGGATGGCTTGATACCCCTCTTAACTAGTTGTAGAAGTTTGACCTCCAATGGACGGGTCCCCAAAAGTGGGTTAGATACCTGGGGATTCCTCTTTTAGTATCACCCAATCTCAAGGACATGTGGTTGTGGTTAAAAGAAAAAATTGATAAGAAAATTGAGGTTGGAATGGACACTACTTGTCTCTTGTTGGCAAGATATAGGTATGCCAAAAAATTATGTCTTCTTACACCTTGTACTTTGCTTCAGTATGGTCCTTCAACAACTACCAAATCAATGAGGTCCAAAAGAAAATTAGGAATTTTCTATGGTATGCTAGGAAAGGTAAGAAAAATTACACTCTGTCAAATGGGAATGGTGTTGTATGGAAAATTCTAATGGTGATTTGGGCCTTAAAGATTTGAAGAAGCATGGTGTAGCTCTTGCTACAAAATGGGTTATCAAGGCCCTAGATGGATATGAACCTTGGAAAGTTCTAATCAAGAACAAAATTTCACAAGTTATCCCTACACTGGAAAGGTCATGGAAGGGTCTCCCTTTTAGTGATCTTCTCATCACCAAATACCCAATATTACCTCTAGGTTCAATGGTTTTTAGAAGCATTTGGAAGGCCTGGGAGTCTATAAGGTATAAAATCACTTGTCCTCTCTTATTTGATCCTAGTTGCAACCTAATCCACCAAGGAGGGTCTATTTGGTGGAACCTTGAGCATCATGGGAATCCATTGGCCTTGTTGTAGGGCTGCTCAACAAAAAAATGGAACCATGAGGGTATCAAGACCTTCAATAGCATTTGCAAGGATGGTTTGTTGGTTGCCTAGGATCAACTAAGGGGAGATTATGGGTTACCTCCCTCTAACATCAAGACTTACTATATTATCAAAGAAGCATGTAAAGAATGGATTAACTAATTCCATGTGGGAAATTGAGAGGATGAACCAATTGAGTCTTGTGGAAGGGCTCTCTCTCTGCAAGAGGTCAAAACTAAAATCATTTATAAGGATATCCTTAACTCTTTCACTCCCATTGATTATCTCAACAAAATCTAAAGGACTAACATTGAGGATAAAGCTTGGCAAAAGGCTTTTTGTTTTTTTGTGCTATAATGGTATAGATGCAGAGAAAACTTGCTTTAGATGGCTTATCTTATTGTAAAAAGTTCCTTTTAAGTTGAAAATAAATGATATTGATATGTGTGAAATTTAAAAGGTACCTAAAACTATTTTCCATATCTTTTTTGACTATTTTTATGCTAATGAAATCTAGAATCTATTTTGGAATAGTAATGATAGTTGGGGCTTGAATACAAAAGTTAATTGGAAAGATATTCTTTTGGGCTTTGATAGAAAGATGAGTAAAGATTTACACTTTTTTTGGTTTTTACTTACAACTAAAATCATGTGGGTTATTTGGAAGGCAAGTAATGGGGACAAATATAATGGGGTTCAGAGGTTGCTTATTGATTCAAATAAAAGACTCAAATTCTTCAATGTTGCATTGTAGGTTGTGGCCACCATGGAGATTGTTGAGAGAAAATTCCTTAAGCTTCTCAAGGATGGAGTAGTACCCATTCACCAAAAATAATTCATGTACAAGCACTCTTGGTAGGAGGGGGAACCCAATTTGACAGTGTTTATGTAGGCATTGGAGGATTTTAAAGAAGATTTCAAAGAGTAGGTCAAAAAAGGGAAGAATGTTCAGGAAAACAGAGGGCCCTAGTTGTTCACTAACTCCAATGATGAGATTGAAGAAGGGTTATCCAATGAGGAGCTTGATGTTGTCAACATCTTGGTATATTGGGGAGCCATGGAGGAGTAAAATAAAAATAGGAACTTAGGAGATGATAGATAATTTTGCATTTAGTCAAGCCTCTTTGTACCTTTTGTATGTTGTGTATTTTGTTGTTTATCTATGTATATGTATACATTCTCTCCTATGTGTAGGTACTTGGGTTTGTAATAGTCAAGGTTGAAGTCTCATATCAGTCTATACAATTGTTCTTATATGCTTTTGTATGACTGATCATATGATGTAACCTGATGTAAACATTTTTTTCTGTGCGTAAGTTATTATTAATTCAAATATTGAACCCTCACATTCTTACATAAAATAATATAATAAATATAACTACATATAAGCTTTGTATAGAATATTATTATAATTCTAATCTTCTATATATTTTTAGAACCAAGTGAAAGAATTTAATAAACAATGCCCAATTATATCTTGTATGATGATATTAATCCCACCAGCATATATTATGTTTGCAATTACAACCTTATTAAAAAAAACTTTAAATAAAACACACTTATGGATTTTGGGTTCCCTTAATGGATAATCATCTAAACAAGAAAATATTCTCTAATGGGTTCAATATAATTATGCGGTCCTAAAGTCTATGTAAAACTATATCATCTCATGTTAATAAAATTGTCATGATATTATAGATGTAGAGAAAAAGTACCATTTATGGCTTCTCTTTCCATAGTC
This sequence comes from Sequoia sempervirens, assembly GCA_007258455.2. Classification (NCBI taxonomy): domain Eukaryota; kingdom Viridiplantae; phylum Streptophyta; class Pinopsida; order Cupressales; family Cupressaceae; genus Sequoia; species Sequoia sempervirens. The sequence continues at coordinate 111,351 of VDFB02264801.1, read as the reverse complement.
ATCTACATCATAGACATCACCATAAATTTTTTCATGGGGTAGCTAGTTTTGTATAATACTTCAATGCACATATGTTGTTATTTCATATTTTCAAGACCCATAGGGAAGGAAGTTGCTATTATACAATAAGTGATTAGTATAGCTATCGTTTGCAATGCCTTATTGGTGGAAATTGTAACTATTCCATCTTGCAAGTGGTAAATGCAACTTTAGTAATCAATATAGCCACCAAAGGTTTTAACAATAAGAAAAAAATCCAATTAATGAGAAAAAATAGCCTAAAATATCTTAAAATTCTTGGTACTAATAAAAAAATAGAACTATTCTCCTCTTATAAATCTTATTAGCTATTTTTTTAATGAAATAGATCTATTAATTATTTACAAAAATAAGTGTAAACTATTAAAAAATGGAAGGAATCGAATCACATCTACGGCCATGTAAAACAAGCAATCTCGCATTGTTGAATAGACTTTAAATAAGTATCTTGGCTTGCATGAAGTGGAGGTGACCTACCAACATGTTTATTTATTAGCAAAAGGAAGGACCATGCAATATTAGTCAAGATCTTTAGATAAAATTTCAATACTATATTGGGACACATGAGACAAGCAAGCACATGCTCTACCTGTGAAATTAAGAAACACATAGTATGAAAAGGAATATTTGAATGTAATATGAATTAGCTCACAATATGGAGTACATATAGAGTAACAACCATCTAAAATATAGTGATGCCTAAAAATAGGCATGCAACCACTTAATTTAGAACTAGCTAAAGAAAGCACATGGTTAGCTAATAATAGGACATGGCTAAGGATAGACATGTAGCTCCTTAGCACTCCTAAGTAAGCTTAAAACTATATGATAACACCCCCTTAAGCATAGCTTAGGTGGACTCAAATAAATAGGTTCCCAAAAACTATGCATAATGAGGTATCAAAGTATAATGTAATCTCTCATAAAGTAGAGAAAGGGAAAAAATCCAATGAGAAATGCACCCCCCTAAAAAAAGAGAGAATACCCCCCTAAAAAAAGAGAGAATATACAAAAAGAGCTCTCTAGAAGAATGAGAATAAAAAACCCCATGTGAGGAAAAATTCCCCCCATAAGAGAGAAGAAGAAGAGAATCTATGCAACCCTCCCTCAAATTAGAGTCTCCTACAATTATGGTAGATGTCTGAGACGAAATGTTAAAGATGATCCAACCATGTTGAACAACATTCCTCCCCTTAGGAAGAAAAAAACCAATAATATATGTAGCATTTATTCCCATTCCTGAAAGGAAGATAAGGGAAGAAAGATGAATATGTGTGATGTCTCTAAATTCTACTCAAGTGTCCCCATGTCGATGTTGAAACTTTCCACAATCAAGTCAGGTGTTCTAGGTCACATTGATGAAGATGACAATCCAAAACCTTGTGGAAATTGATGTAGAACACAATCCAAAGTCAAATATGACTCCTCTAAATGTTTATCAAGGATATTCATACAATTCCAAAATGTGACAAATGACCATGTTGAGAAAGAATAGAAAGGGTATAAAGGTTCCCCCTCAACATCTAAAAAAGAGGATGAAAAACCATTAGAACTAACATTAAGGAGAATAAAAAAGATGATGGAACCCCCCCGAAAAGATGATAGATTCTATAGTGTTGAGTGATACTCAAAGAAGAGTATAGAATGTGATATTTGAATATCAAACAACATTTCTCCCTTGTGGAAGAAAGAAAATTGTAAATTATAGGTGCAAATGATCTTCCCATTCCAAATAGGAATATATAGGAAGAAGAATGAATCTTTGAATTTTGCACATGATCCAAAGATAATGATGATGCTCATAGTGATGTACTTGGATGGTGCTCAAATATCTCCCTAGCTAATGATAAATTGTGACAAATATTGATAAGATGAATCAAGTACCATATAGGATTCAAGTATAGAACCATAAATGTATGGTGATAATTGGATTGATGAGAATGTAATGTGTCATACTTAAATAAAACCAAATAAATAAATTATGATATTGTGAATAATAAATTAAAGACATAATCAATTAGCTATTTTCTATCATAGCATAATATGTCCAAAATAATAATTTATATTCATTTCTAAATATCAAATTTACAAGTTACATAGTTTGACTTAGGCCATCATCACCTATCAGTCAACTTCAAGTTTACATGATGTAGTATAAAGTACAATAATCAAAATGGAATTCTGTGTGATTGATCTTCAATACTCACCACATTTAGTGGACGGGAACTGTTGCAAGTATGAAGGTGTTGTCATTGATGTCAACTAGTCAATTGGTTATTGTCATTGATGTCATGTATAATGATTATTGGATGTACATGTCAAGGATATTGAGAAAATTATAATAAATAAAGGTTACAGGTATTCAGTGTTTTCTTTGGGTTTTGCTCCAGGATTTGCTACTATGCTTGTGAGTATCTAAGGTATTGTTCATGATTGTTGAAAGCTACTATATCCAGATTTTGGGTTTCTAGATCATTGTATAGTGCGAGTTATGTTCACCAGTTGTGAACTATGCTTTTATGTGTATCTGGTTAAGTTCTGGGAGAAATGTAGTTGCTTTGGATTTCTTCTTGTTCAAGTTTTATGACTTGTAGTTCTTAGGATAATTTTATGAGGTTGTGTTCAAGTTAATTTTGTTATTTGAAAAGATTGGATCATGTTAAGGTTGCATGTGCTTAATTGTTTATGTGTTTTTCACGGGTATTGGCCAAACTTGTGTTAAACACTACTCACAAAGTGCATGAAAGTGTGTTGAAGTGTGTGTTTAGGTCGCCCTCATTCTAATTCCACTATAAAATGTTTTGGCACCGACCTAATTTGAATTTGTAAATGCAAGTGGTGTGTGGCCGACTTTGGATCAGTTTCAAATTTGAAGATGGTATAAATATGAGTTGAGATGTTGATAAAAAGGGTGAATGAATGCAAGCATGATAGATGTGAAATAGTGTGTATGTGATACGAGTTTGAGTAGATTAGTGCGAAATCTAATTGTGAGTTTCTAGAGGTAGTGAGTTGAAGGTGTACTCTATCATTCAAGCATGTCTGCGAGTGTGTGAACAAATTTTGGTGGAAATATCTATTGCATTGAGATTGTTTCTTCTCTATAACAAATGTATTTTATCTTCTTTGTAATTCTATGTCAGTGAGCCCTCTGGGTGGTTAATCCTTATTAGATAGCGAGTCTTGTTTCAGGTCCAATAAGTCCTATTTTGGTAGTGAGCTTCTTCTGGTAGTAAGCCTTTGTATTTAGTTTTGATATTCTCTATATTGTGAGCTAATCCTTACCATGGTTTTTCCCTTATTGGGTTTTCCACTTAAATCTAGTGTTATTGTGTGGTTTTACTTCTTTCATTTTCTTCTTTTGCACTTAATGATTAATCACATATGTAGAGTAAAGGGTTTGTGAATGATAATTGATCTAATCTTTGGTGGAAGTTCTTAAAGGTTAAAATTTTCTACAACTAATTCACCCCCCCTCTCAGTTGTCTTGTTCAACAAGAACATGGTTCAGACACTTTTCCACCCAACCACGAAGTTATGCTTCCCTATAATTCTTCCTAACTCGAAGAACACCCAATCCTACATCGAATATTTAGCAAGAGAATACGATACACAAAGTGGAATCTAGTGTGTTCCTAACAACTACATGCATTTCTATCTACATTTAGAACAAGCAAGATCAATATTAGGAAATGGCAAAGAGTTGCATCATAAAAATTTAGACCATTCAACATAATGGACTAAAAATGCTTGGCCAAGCATATGTTGTATATAGCTATAAAAGATAGATTTTGGAAAAAGAAAAACCTATACTCTTTGTTAACCCATTTTTAGCACCCATCCCATAAGGTAACCTCCCACATACATAAGATAACATACATCTTATCTAAATTACATAGTTTTCAAATGTTCAATCTGGTTTTTAGTAGATTTTGCTAGCCAATATTTTCATGATAAAGAATCAGACAATCTGCAACATAGCCTACATATGTCTCATCTTGGATATTTCAATTCAAAAAATATATGTAAGGAATTAGACCAGATTTGATAATGATACAAATCAGACCTTTAATCATAATACATGATCCATTTCTTCAATTAAAATAAGAACATCACAACTTATGCTTCAACATACAAATTACCAATATTTCCTGTATTCCTTCCTACTTGGAATGAAATATGTATTTTCATATAAGAATATAAATCAAATTTAAAGAAGGTATATCACATGTATGTGCATATACATAAATGAAAGATTGATGCATGTACACATATATGGCCTTCTATTAAAAATTATGTATGTGTATATGTTCTTTTCAAAAAATAGATCCATTCTACATACAAATTTCCATGTTCAAAAAGATGACAACTTTCATTAGATGCAAAATTAGATTCAAATGAAAATATAAGGAACATAAATAATAAGCAATCTCTAGACTTTGGTATGAATCAAAATTCCAAATAGAATGTCACAAGGTCATTTTACATAGAAACAAATTGTAATTGACATCATAATTAATCTACATTTAAACAGATTCTATACGTTATAGATTCAATCTAACTTCCTTTCAAAGAGTGACCATTCGATGTTTAAGTATATAACAAGGTTAATCTTGAATTTTTTGTTCAATTCTTGGAAAAGAGCATTATGAAAATTACTACCAAGTCATTATTCATTTCATTGTAAGAAAGAAAAATCAAATGGTTATTTGAGTTAGATATGAGTCGAAATCATACATTTCTAAGAAAATCTGACAAAGATAAAAGTATCATCCTTCACCTAAAGATGATTTGAATATTGCTCTATTTTGAAATAGAGACTAGAAAAAGGTGACTCATTCAAAATAAAACATATCATTCAGACCCATTCATTCTTTTCAGGGCATCAACATCTAAGGATGATGTGATTATTGTTATAGCATTTTAAATTAACATCATTGAAATCATTTAATATTGTTCAAAACAATATGATGAATATCATTCTATTTAATTCATCCTTTAAAATAGTTACTATCAAGTTTGGAATGATATGCATTCTATTGTTTAGAATTATATACATTCTATCATTCAACCTTATGTACCAATAAAATCACTTAATGTCTTTAGATGATATAGAAACTGTCATTCAAGCAATAAAGACACCATTATAATCAAGATACAAGAACAGTGAATAAGAATCACTCGACACTGATTAAATCATATTCATATTGAATGACTACATATATATACATACATACATATATACATATACATATATATACACACACACATCATTATATTTCTTTTAGAAGCACTAATAATGGAATGATGGAAATGCATCATTCGGCTTGTTAAGGTTGATGTTAAGATAGTGAATAACTATTTACTATTAAAAATAAAAATTTAATAAATGAAATGATGAGAATCATTGAAAACTTAAACATGTTTGTGTGTCGTCAAAAAATGGCCCCTTGTCATTTTCATGGCCTTTAAGGTCTTGTTTCACGATGTTTGTTCTATTTTTCTCTGATTTTATATTGTAGTGTGGCTTGAACATGCATATTTATGTACTAAAATTCAAATATTGACATCTTGTGAAGGTGTTGTGAAGTGTTGTAAAATATTTCTACACTCTTCTAGACTCTATTTATTATAATTCACCTAAAAATCACCTTTTCATCACTTATCAAGTCCTATTTTGAAGTGTTGTAAAGTCTTGTACCAAGATTTCACACTTCTCTAGGCTTAACTTCACTATTTACACCTCTCTTATGCTTTATTTGACCCCTTTATGCCCTTATAAGCCTTAATTAAGTGCTTTTTTGAATGTAAACCCGACAAGCAATATTAAATATGACTTAATTCCTGAAACCCATTTTTAGGTCCAAGGTGGGACCCATTTACCATGGGTGGTGAATGAGTCCCCCTTGGCTCCAAATTCAAAATATTTTAAATTTCCTTTTGGTTTTTTATTCAAAATCACTTGATGTTGGCCTGTGATGAGGTATTAATGGGTTACTAAGGCACAAGTTTGTATAAATAAGTGATATTCACCTCATTTTACATCTCCTACAATCACACATCACATCCAAGCAATCTTTTCACTCACTCAAGCATTCAAGCATCTTACAACATCAAATCAAGCATTATTCAAGCATTTTGGAGCATCCATTAACACAACTTCATATTTTCATCAATAAGGGTTTGGTAAGTTGATAGCATTTGCAAAGTGGGGTTTGACCAAGGCAAACCCCTATTTGCTAACCCTCAACCATTTTCCCTCTTGCTTGTGTGTTTGTAGACTTTTGTGTGCAGATTTAATAAGTATTTAGGTGTTGAAGAGTAGTCAACAAGTCAACTAGGTGCTTCAAGTCAAATCAACCTTATTTAAAGCTTGGAGAAGGTATTCCGTCTATTTCCTATAGAATTGACTTCAACAACTCTACAAGCAGACATTTCCAGAGCTGGTGTTGCAGAGTTGTCTCCTGATTTCTTAGAATTTTGGAAGAGGACTGATTCACCACTAGTGGCAAATGAGTCCCACCTTAAGATTGAAAATCTAGGTTTTGTTAGATTATGGATCCTGATAGTCAAAAGTTGGTCCCCGATAGTTTTCACTCTAGAAGCAAGACTAATTTGCCACCCTGGGAAAATGAGTCCCACTATTGATTTTTTGTGATTCCATATAGCATTTCAAAGATTCCAAATTCCTTAAATCTTGCCCAAGTGCACATTGTTTCAACTCATTTCTTTCTATTATGCATTTATTCATTCATAGGTCATTGTTTGCATATCACATTGTGTTTCCAACATAGCTTAAATCTTTAGTTTTGCATTCAAATTCAGTCATTTAGATCACTTTATTGCACTTAGTTCATTACATTTAGCCTAAACAACATCATACACATCTTAATTTGAGTGAACCTAGATAGAATTTTGAGTGGGGTTTATCTCTCTCCTTTTAGGTGAAACATCCAAAGAGTGCAAGAGTAGCCTATAAGCCCTACCCAAAAATCTATGGTTTATTTTGGTGAACCTGCATTTTGAACACTTTGCATTTCTAATTTCATTTGTATCTTGTATCCTAGATTACATTTGCATCAAAATTCAATTAGGGTATTATTTTGTTCTTGCATTCTAGGATTTCTTAAATTACATTAGTGAAAGATTAATTTAGATTTCATTTTGCATTGCATATCATTGAAAAAGTTGAAAATCTATATCTGCATCCTTCATTGCATTCTGAAAAGCATTAGAATCACATTAAATTTTTTGAAAAACACAAAAAAATATCATACTGGGACTCATTTGCCACCCTGGGCGAATCAATCCACTTGCACTTTTACACAACATTTTCTGGCATTTTTCTAGCTTTTTCCTACATTTCTATTTTCTATAGTTACTTGCTAGTTACAATTAGCAAAATTTATGTTATTTTCATTTAGAACTCCTAGATTTCCTTGCATTTACATTCACCACATCTTTTGTGGTACTTGTATGAGTGTTTGGTTCCCCATTGATAATACTTTAATGAGATGAAGTTCTAGACTCATGGCCTCTCACAATAACACTTTCATTGTGGACCTTGGGATCTCAAGAGCTCTTACTCCTAGTATGGACAATGGTGCATTAGGCATGGACAATACCACTTCTATGCCTTCACCATTCCGGCCAATGAATGTTGACACACAAAACAACCCCATCCTGCAAGAAATGGTAATTAATATCCATGAGGATTTTGTACACTTACAACAAGACTTATCACTTGAAAAAATTTCCACCATTGTCATACCTATGATAGAAAACCTTCATCATTTGATTGAAAGTGATGATGGCTTACAAGTTATGAAGAAAATTGCTAAGATTTACAATAAACATGCCTCCATCACTTCCCCATTTGCAAAAATTGTTGTAAGCCAAGGAGGAGCTCACGTTCTTCCCCCTTCAACCATAGCATCTATACTAACTTATACCATTCCTCACGTTACAAAAACTATGCAACAGGTTAGTCATGTGGCTTCTTCTTTCACAATTCCAACTAGCATTCCTAGTTCTCTTGTGGCATTGCAAGTCTCTTCCACTACCTTCACCCCTCATATTGTTCCTTTCACTTCTCCTCACATTACATACACTCCATTGCCCTTTTCTCTTCCACCTCAAACCACCTACCCCAATCCCATCATTACACAACTCCTTAATACCGTTTCATCTAGGAAACAACAAATTTACACCATTAGCCAAGCTCAAACCACTCCACACACATACCATGTTCATAGTAACCCCTTATCTTTAGAAATATTACCCACACAGATGCCACAAGGGATAGAAATGCCTAGGTTTGAGAAATACGGAGGTAAAGGAGACCCTATTAACCATGACGATGCTTATATAGCTTTATACAATGATTTTGTCCTTGATGACAAAATCTTACCCAAACTTTTTCCTAGGACCCTAAAAGACATTGCATTAGAGTGGTTTTCCAACTTGACCAATCATTCCATTTGATCATTCAATGAATTGGTGGATACTTTCATAAGTCACTTTCAAGTTCACATGACACCTAAAAAGACAATGGCTAACCTAATGCATTGTAGACAAAATGCCAATGAGAAAGTCACTAATTTCATCTCATGTTATCAGTCATTGTATGCTCAAGTGGATGTCAAAATTCCTGATTCAAATATGTAGAAGATGTTTATCGAAAACTTACAAAACTTTAGGATAAGTTAACTATGATGAAATTCCCTTTGTTCATGCACTTATGCACAACCCTATGTGAATACCATAACTTAGTTTCAAGTTGTGATTCAAAATCCACTTCTAACCGAGCTGAAAAGGCTGAACACAACAATCAAACTAACAATCAAAACTTTTGCAAACCAAATAGATGTTTTTAACAATTCAATCCACCTCCTCAATCACAACCACCAACCCAACTAGTTCCAAATCAAGTGGTAGTTGTTAAAGAAGTGGTGCCTTATACCTATGGGGACCTGAAGAGACAATTTACTCCCTTACCTAATACCGTTCATAATATAGTGAACCAATTGCTCCAACAACAAATGATCACTTTTCCTATCGTCAAACTGCTTGATACCACCAAACCTTTACCACCCACCTTTAAACCTAATGTTTATTGCCATTTTCATCGCTAAAATGGCCATGCCACCGAACAATGTAAGTGTCTCAAACACTTAGTTCAAGACCTCATTGATTTGGGCCATTTGTCCATTGCGGGTGTTAATGATCAAGGTAATAAGTCCCTTGCACCCCCTAACCAAAATTTACAAATCTTTACCAATCCCATGCCTAAACACAATATTTCATTTGTCAAGGATAGTGAACCTTCAAAGCCTCAAGTCATGAACATTGATACAAATAATGAAGAACATGATATAACTCCCAATGCTACCCAAGTTAATCCTATGGATGAACTTGTGGGTGAGATAGACGTCATCCCTCGTAAGGGCCCAACCAACAAAAATCTTGATATCACCTTTTCTTCTAAAGATATACTCCAAAAAATTCTTGATGGTCCTCTTTACATAGCTTGTAGAATCTATGATAAGCCCACCAATGGGATATTAATAGATCCCACCTGTGGTGAGAATGTGATCATAGAAGAATTTCTAGTATTACATGATCTATATCAAGATGACTATAATAAGCCAATTGCATGGATTAAAACACATACTGGTTTTGCATGCCCTATGATCGGATCGATCGTACTCCCCTTACAAATAAGACCCAAAACTTTGGAGGTAACATTCTCAATTATTCCACAATTAGATGAATTTCATTTGCGGCTAGGCCACCCTTGGCTTCACTCAATGAAAGAAGTCCCATCAGTGGTTCACAATGTTTGAAGTTTCCACATGACAATGAAACATTTACCATATACTATAGTGGCTTTCATCCATTATCATCTAAAGGTAATTTTTCCTTAGAAGCCTTTTGGCCTAGACCTATGGAACCCATTACCCCCCGTAAAGACTTCTTTTTAATAACCTATCAAAATTTCAAAGCCAAATGCATAGCTGAATTGTCTCTTCGTAACATGTCCCCGTCAACTTCCGCTCTTCCTATCATAGATGAAACCATGTTTCAACCTGAGTCTAACATCGAAAAAACCATACAACCTCATGAACAACCACACTTAGACACTTCCCCGCCATCATTTAAATGACCAAGAGAAAATAAAACCAATCTTGTCATACCTCCTTACATAAAACATGTGTATAAAGCTAAAGAGAAAGTGAGTGACCCATCCTCTTTGGTTTCTTCTGTTCTTCCCCCTTCAGAAATAGAAGAACCTATGATAACTCAATCACTCCTAAACCTCAACAAATTCAAAATAAAATTAAACGCAACCATGGTGCTAGGGAGCGTAGGCGTTGTCGTCATTTCCTTGCTTGTCAGTCTCAAATGGAGGAAAATCAAGAAAATCAACCTTTGCCTCTAACAGAAGAAATAGATGACCACCCTCCTTCTCTTGACCTGCCACACAATAGTCTAATCCAACATTCCCAACAAAATGAACCAATCCAACAACCACAAATTTTAATACAACCTTCCTTGGAAATCACCCTTCGTCCTCCCATTGTCATCAATCTTGATGATGATGATGATGTAGAGATTTCCAAAATAGATGAAGTACATAACAATTTAAACTCTTTATTTTCATCTACCATGAGCCTAAATGATAAATCCTCTTAACCAAGTGAAGAACCTGGTAAAACTCCTAGTTCGGTACTTGCAATTCTTCCTTTGGACAATCAACTGCCCTTGCATTATACTGAACATGATTGGGAGGTGAATGACTTGTTAGATGGTCGACTTGAATTTTCCTTATTGGTCTTCTTGCATTTATTTTCCTTTTGATTTTACTTTCAGTTTGCTTGTATGTGTGTATTGTGTTCTCCCGTATCGTGTGCTCAATGTTTTCTCTCTCATTGTACACTTCTATTTGTACCTCCCTTCTATATGTTGTGCATTTCCTTTTTCTCTTTTTCTTTTGTGTTTTCCTTTTGGGGATGACGCAAAGCGTAGAGACACCCTATGTCTCTTCCATGTTGACCCAAAAGTTCCTTTTTCCTTTTTCCTTTTTTCTTTTGTGTTTTCCTTTTCGGGATGACACAAAGCGTAGAGACAACCTATGTCTCTTCCATGTTGACCCAAGAGGTCCTTGTCTTTTTCATTTTTGTTTTGTGTTTCCTTTTGGGGATGACACAAAACAGACGCCCTATGTCTCTTCCATGTTGACCCAAAAGGTTTTATATTTTTCATTTTGTTTTGTGTTTTCCTTTTGGGGATGATGCAAAGTGTAGAGATGCCCTATGTCTCTTCCATGTTGACCCAAAAGGTCCTTGTCTTTTTCAATTTTTTTTTGTGTTATCCTTTTGGGGATGACGCAAAGTGTAGAGACACCCTATGTCTCTTCCATGTTGACTCAATAGGTCCCTTTTTCTTTTTGTCTTTTTCTTGTGTTTTCCTTTTGGGGATGACATAAGGCATTGAGACTGCAATATCTCCTTCATGTTGACCCAAAATATTTTTCTTTTCTTTTACCTTTTTTTTTTCCTTTCGCTTGTGTTTTCCTTTTGGGGACGATGCAAAGGGTTGAGACCGCAATGTCTCTTCCATGTTGACCCAAAACAGACTTTGTTTTTCCTTTTGTTTTCACTCTCTTTGTGTCATTCTTCTAGTTCTATATGCTTTGAGGAATGATGATAGTTCTGAGCTCTTTCATAAAAACATTGCAACAACAAACATACTGATCCCAAATCCATAGATCCCTTATGTGTTTGGTGTGATCTTCTCTGGGGGGAAACCTTCTTTTCTTTCATTTTCCTTTTCATGTACATGACGTAGCCTAACTTCAAAACATATGAATTGGCATAGGGCTTTCCAAGTTGGCTCTCATATCTTGTTTTCCTTTTTGCATTTTCTTTCCTTTTCTACTTTAAAGTAATTGCTCATAGATCAATGTGTAGCAATTCCTTTAAAGTGGGGGGCATGCATTACCATAATTCATTGGTGTTCTTAGTTCCTAGTGTAGCCTTTTCATTTCATATGATGTGTTTGTCACTTTGTGGGTGACATTGGGTGCGATGTCCTTCATAAATGTGATCTCTCTTAGCATATTACATTCCTCTTGGTGGCCTAATGCGACACACTGCATCCCCTAAGTTGTGAATATTTTATTCTTTGATTGGTCCTCCCTTGAAGACATTGGACATAATTTTCCTTAAGTGACTGACCTTGCATGAACTTAACAAGACTCCTTTGAACATCTTTTACACTTTACATTTTACATTTTACATTTTTACATTTTACATTTTGCATTTTACATCTTTGCCACCTTGCATAACGCAACTTGCATGCCTGTGGTACCTTGCTCTTTGTTCATGAGCTCTAAGCATACAAATATTTTCTTGTCTCATGAAGCACAAACTGACATTTTTCTTTGTGGTGCCTTGTTAAAGTTATCTGGAGGTATAACTTTAATATGGTTGAGCGAGAAGCTAACTCAGTGGCACGACTTTTCCCATAGCCACCTTTGTGTTTGTGAGTGCATACCAATTAGCGTATGTACTTCACCCTTTTGGGCCTTCTCACTTGGCAGACCACCATGAGTTATGTCACCCTAGAGTGAGTATGCATTCTCTTTTCAAACAATCAGCCTAGATCTAATCCACAAATAGTTGGATAGACAATCAAAGCTTCAACCAATTCTCTGATTTCAACATTTGTGTGTTCCTTTGTCCTTATGCTTAGTTTGCCATGGGATCTTCATCCTGGGGGATTGATCATCCCTCTTGATCATTGTAATTCCATCTTGCTAACGTAAGTACATTTGAGCCCTCCTCTCGATGTTCATGGCTACTTTAGTGAGTTTAAAGCAGGTTCATCCTCTCACTAAAGTGGGGGCTAAATGTGTTATAGAAAAATGGCCCCTTGTCATTTTCATGGCCTTTTAGGTCTTTTTTCACAATGTTTGGTCTATCTGGCTTTGATTTTATATTGTAGTGTGGCTCGAACATGCATATTTATGTACTAAAATTTAAATATTGATGTCTTGTGAAGGTGTTGTGAAGTGTTGTAAAATATTTCTACACTCTTCTGGACTCTATTTATTACAATTCACCTAAAAATCACCTTTTCATCACTTATCAAGTCCTATTTTGAAGTGTTGTAAAGTCTTGTACTAAGATTTCACACTTCTTTATGCTTAACTTCATTATTTACACCTCTCTTATGCTTTATTTGACCCCTTTATGCCCTTATAAGCCTCAATTAAGTGCATATTTGAATGTAAACCTGACAAACAATATTAAATATGACTTAATTCCTGACACCCATTTTCAGGTCCTAGGTGGGACTCATTCGCCATGGGTGGCGAATGAGTCCCCCTTGGCTCCAAATTCAAAATATTTTAAATTTCCTTTTGGGTTTTTCTTCAAAATCACTTGATGCCAGCTTGTGATGAGGTATTAACAGGTTACTAAGGCACAAGTGTGTATAAATGAGTGATTTTCACCTCATTTTACATCTCCTACAATCACACATCACATCCAAGCAATCTTTTAATTCACTCAAGCATTCAAGCATCTTACAACATCAAATCAAGCATTATTTAAGCATTTTGGAGCATCCATTAACACAACTTCAGATTTTCATCAACAATGGTTTGGTAAGTTGATAGCATTTGCATGTTATTTGTTTATCATTCTCTTGCATTTCATTATTTTATTAAGGGTTTGATTACCAAAGTGGGGTTTGACCAAGGCAAACCCCTATTTGCTAACCCTCAACCATTGTCCCTCTTGCTTGTGTGTTTGCAGATTTAATAAGTATTTAGGTGTTGAAGAGTGGTCAACAAGTCAACTAGGTGCTTCAAGTCAAATCAACCTTATTTCAAGCTTGAAGAAGGTATTTTGTCTGTTTCCTGCAGAATTGACTTCGACAACTCTACAAGCAGACATTTCCAGATCTGGTGTTGCAGAGTTGTCTCCTGATTTCTTAGAATTTTGGGAGAGGAATGATTTTCCACCAGTGGCGAATAAGTCCCACCTTAAGAGTGAAAATCTATGTTTTTTCAGATTCTAGATCCTAACAGTCAAAAATTGGTTCCCGACAATTTTCACCAGAAGCAGGACTAATTCGCCACCTTGGGCAAATGAGTCCCACTATTGATTTTTTGCGATTCCATATAGCATTTCAAAGATTCCAAATTCCTTAAATCTTTCCCAAGTGCACACTATTTCAGCTCATTTCTTTCTGTTATGCATTTATTCATTCATAGGCCATTGTTTACATATCACATTGTGTTTCCAACATAGCTTAAATCTTTAGTTTTGCATTCAAATTCAGTCATTTAGATCACTTAATTGCACTTAGTTTATTACATTTAGCCTAAACAACATCATACACATCTTAATTTGAGTGAACCTAGTTAGACTTTTGAGTGGGGTTTATCTCTCTCCCTTTAGGTGAAACATCCTAAGAGTGCAAGAGTAGCCTATAAGCCCTACCCAAAAATCTACAGTTCAGTTTGAAGTGAAGAAAGTACATACATAAACTAGAATGATGGTATCATTCTCTGGTTCTATCAACCTAGCTAAGGATTATTTATATACAAAGGATTGATTTGATGGTTTAGACATCATCCAAAAGAAAACAAAGTTATATGATTGATGTCATTAGCATTGCTCAACCTTTAAAAACTTCATTATAGAAATGAGAGGGTTTGGTCAAGTGACCCTTCACACATGCATTCACATGTAGGGATCATTACAACCCTAATATTTTTGCATAGAAAAAGAAGAATGAATTGAATATGGTGAGTCATGGAGGTAGTGTCCAAAGGCTGGATAGAGAAATGGGTTTTTCTTCAACTAAAAGGAGGGAACAATTTCAAAATGGAAAGGCCGACATCAAGCATTTACAAAGACCCAAATGCAAAGATAATAAAAAGAAATGATTTTTCTTTGAAATCAAGACTATCATTAGAAAATTAGAGGAATTTGATGGAATAGGAAAAGCACAATATACAATGAAAACATTTCTAATAGAGGTCAATCTTACCTCTATTTGTTGCACACAATCAACCAAGATATGGAGTGTAGAATTCTATGAGATTCTTGAAACAACTTTTTCCTTCTTTTCCCATCTCAATCAACCTCTTTCCCCTGCTTTTTAGACCAAAATTCTCCTTCTTCACCTCGAGTTTTCTCCCCTTTTCCTTTTTGCATGCTTTTTCCCTCTCTGAAACTACATTTTTCCTAAATTGGATGGCTTCATTAAGTTTTTTTCCCTATTTCTTGCACTTAGATTTTCTCCTTTCTTTAGGGGGTTATGGTGGCCTTCAACCCATTCAATCCCATTTTCATTTAAAATTTGAATATAAATCAAGCATTAACTATTAAGTTGATAATTTTCAATTAACACTTTTTTCGTTTAAACATTATTTCCATATGATTATTTAAATTGTTTCCCCCATGTGACATCTTTTTATCATTTTCTAAATTTCAAATACATAATTCCTTTCAACATTCCAAATAGAAGAAAATAATTTACCACAAAAATATATTTCCAACTCCATTTTTCTCAAAATGAAATTAGCATTGAATAGACAAGGTAAAGAAAATGCTCCAATAAACTTGTTTCCATAAGCTTACCTATTTAACCATTTATACATTTCACACAAGCAAAATGATATCTACCAAATTGCAAGTTAAATGTAGATGCTATGATTTTCAGCAGTGTGTGCACGCTTCAGATTCCAACATGCTTATCAATCCTCATCCAACTAAATACTCCTACCTCAACCATGTTCTTGGTCTTCAACATGTTCCTACATTCACACACTTGCACTTGTAGAGTTTCATCAATAACCATTAACCAATGCTTGAAACAAAAAGATTTCATTCTCCATCATAATATATTCATCCTTCATATTCAATCATATGAATATAGATATATTTCAAATGACATTGAAATCTTAAATTTATCACAAGACAAAACTGATAAATTTCATTTTCCTTAAATATTTAAATAACTTAGCATTATTAAATGTAAGAAAAATTTGAGACGTGACAAAGAATTTGATACTGTTATAGAGAATGTCAAAATGGAGGATAATTGAGTTAGATATATGAACTCATGAATTTTGTAGAGTCTATCATTATAAATGTTGGTGTAGGTAAGGAAAGAGCAAGACCCAAAGATGTATATGGAATGACATCAAAATTGATGTGACTGTCATCAAATAGAAGATGGAATTACTTAATAGTGTATTCAAAATCTACAATACAAGATTCTATAAATAAGGATGATATGTTTGGTAGAAATGGATCACAATATGGTGGATCTAAGAAAACGATATCAATGTCCTAGTGCATAGAATCATTGGAAGCCATAGATGATAAAACATTGGATTTAGATGTAGTGACAAGTGATGAGGGAGATGAGATCTCAATGCAATCCATGGGGCTAGATTGTTATCTCCAAATGAGGTGGATGTCTCACAAGATATTTGAGTGAGGCCATGTAATGTTTATGCATGTGCTAGAACTAGATGATTAAAGATAAGATAATACCATGATTGAGAAGAAGTTGTTCCATTTCACCAATTTGATGATAAAAACAATCTTATGTTATATGCATTTTCCTCCAAAAATATTCATACTTGATTTTATATTTATTGTGAGGATTATGAAAAATAATCAAATGGAAGGGATTTAGTGTGAGAGACATGATCACTTGAATAGAAAAATAAAAAACATAAATGAAGTGTAGGAGGAAATGCACAAGTGCAGAAAGACACACATCCCCCTTGAATTAATATTTAAGAACCGCCCCCAAAATTTTTTTTTTTGGCACTTTATATGTTCAATGTTGTTTATAATGCAAGTAGGTCTAATGAATTGAAAATAAAAAACATGATCTTTTGAAAAAAACAACCTTGATTTCAAGTTACTAATCAAAAGTTATTACAATTTTTTTTTGTCAATAATGGCTTGGGACACTTTTTATTCAGTTTCTACAAAATCTACTTGTATTCAAAAACTAACATATATCCACAAAGTTCTTTAATGTTGCAATCAAAAAAAAAAAATGTTCCCAGTATGCAAAACATGCAATTCAGATGTAAATTGTCAATCTTCAGTCTGCAAGAAAATAATCACACTGTGTTATTTTCACATATTTGTTTGCAAGAACCACTCACTATCTGTAAAAAATAATAGATACCCAAAAGGTTTTTCATTATTGCAAATAAAACCCAAAAATAATTTTCTTGTTTAATTTGCAAAAGATGCAAATCTAATGCAAAAAAATGCCTCCAACAAAAAAATGCATATCAAAGTATGCATGCACTAGTGTTTTCAAAAAAGAACTCATAGAAAATAAATGAACCAACACTCAAATTCTAGAATGGCTCTAATACCATGTAAGATTAGCCAAGATCTCTAGATAGAATGTCAGTATCAGATTAGATCACATGAGACTAGAAATAGCATGCTCTACCTATGATATTAAAAAAAACAAATTATGAAAATCAATAGTTGAATGGAATACAAATTAATTCACAATATGAAGCACATATAGAGTAGCAGTCTTCTAAAAATAGCAGCTCCTAAAAATAGATATGAAACCACTTAATTTAGAACTAGCTAAAGAAAGCACATGGTTAGCTAATAATAGCACATGATTGATAATAGACATGTAGCTCCTTAGCACTTCTAAGTAATCTTAATTCTTACACTAACAAAGTACCGATGTTGGCTCAGATTAATGCCATGAGGAATCATAATCACCATGCCTTTGAACTTGGTGGGGAGTGTAAACATACAACAATAAAACAACACAAATATAATTTAAAAAAATGTAGACTAATTACCCTAGCATTCACAAAAACCTTGGATAGAACATTAATGGATAATCTTTGTATGTATGTTCCTTGGATCTGCTCAATAGAATTGGGAATCCTTAAAAATTAAGGATTGGTCTCCATTTATAGGATTTTGATGATGAGGATGAGGATAGGTGGAGTATATTAGGATAAGATGGTTATTATTAGTTGTTTTTCTAATTTATTAATTAAATGAAATTATTGTTTTTATTTCCTTAAACAATTAATTGATTTAATTTTTAATTTTTCTTTTTTCAATGATTCATTGACCTGACTAATTTATTTTGTTTGATTTTATTAAATTAATTATGGATGATTATTTAAATTTATTTATTCATTTAGATATTTATAAATAATGGATTACTAAAAATCATTAAATAATGAAAATCATTTAATTAATTTCATTTTGATTAAGGGATTAAATAATGATTTATTTTATGGACTAATTAATAATTATCTTAATTATTTTTATTGAATGAATGTTTGTTAGGCTTTGATATGGGATGATGGTATGAAAATTAGAATTGGAAAGATTATAGTGTCTACATTTTTCCCTTATTTGAAATAGCACTATGATTAAAAGATGCCCCAAGCACTAAATATTAAGGACTAATTGACAACATTGTTGATGTGGGAATGTTATATCCTAACAACAACATGAGGATTGGATAAGATTGAATTCAAATGATGCTTCAGTGATTAAAGATGCTTCAAATTTGATTTTTGATGGATTTATGATTAAATGGATGATGTGATGCCCCTACAAGAGGAAAAGTGGGTTTGAAGAACACAAGTGTGCTTTCAAAATGGATGAAGTTGAGATAAGTAAAGGGATGCACATTTTTGGATTGGATTGGGATAATGGAGTGATTAGATGAGATTGTTTTATTATGGTTTATGAAATTAGAAATGAAAATGAAGGAACATGAAATGTTAAGTAGGAGGTATTTTTCCACATGTCAAATTATGATATTGCTATCGATTCAACCGTAGTTTTCTACTCATTCATTTCCCAGGGTTCAGAAGCTCATTGAATGGTCCACTTAGTTCATTTCATAGGTCACTGCCAACCACTTCCAATTGAGTTGTTACCCCATTTGCAAAACCTTCACAAGTGTTGTGCCTTATGAACCATTCATTATAGAGCCCTTTAGCTCAATTTAGGATGAGCTAAAGGGGCTCTATAATGAATGGTTCATAACACAACACTTGAGGGCTCTCAAGCAAACCTGGAGAAAACTCCCGGTTAAGCCGCTTGAGTGGAGCGATATTGGGATGGGTGACCTCGGGACGGACCAGTGCTTCACCTCGTGAGCATCACCTAGATGCAATGAGTGCTAAGTGGACCATTCGATATCATGAGAGATGGGTTCCGGTGAACCACTACTCATGAAACATGGGTCAATGAGTTTGACTCGAAACTACACAGTTGAATCCTGATAGCAATATCTTAACATGAAATGTTTCCAAAGTACTTTGAGCATAGGTAGACATTGAGAATCTACGAAGAGATTCCAATATATTTGTGATTTTTTTATTTTGTATAGATATTTTGCATCATGATATAATAAACCATGATGATAATACACCATATGTGTAGAGGACTAACTCAAAATAGTACAATCAAAATATAAAACATAGAGATACAAGAAAAATAACAATAAGTATAAACACACAAAGATAAGACTCCTGCCCCAATGATCATAACCTCAAGATGCAACATAATATAAAAAAATATGGTGTCCTTGGGGAAATATATTGTAGGAACCAAAAAAAAATAGTTTTAAATTTTATTGAAAAATTAAAAGAAAAAAAGAAGACATATATCCACAAGAAAGCAATAAAGCAAGCACACATAAAAAACAAAGACAAAAAAAGCTTTCCCTTGATCAAATTGAAAGCCAACAATCAATTGATTTGATGATTCAATCATGATGATGATAATATTGTTGTTGTGGGAATGATATATCTTGAGAATAACATAAGGATTGGGAATGGTATATCCTAATGATAATGATTAGTTTTTTTTAACAAGGCTTGGATTTTACAAGACCAAGGATGAAGGTTATGAATTTTTTGGATTCTACAATGTTGCTTGTGTGGTGTGTAGATAATTACGAGGTTTGGCTTGATAGGTTAGTTGTATGGATACGGTTTTGATGCAATTGACCAAATGGATTTAATACCAAGTAGGGGATCCCAATCATTAAGGTTAGATCTCGAATGTTGGATTGTGGATTTTAATAAATGTCTAGATTATATGTATTGCATGGTATATTTAGTGTAGAAACCTAAATTTGTCCACACTTGACCACACTTCACCCTACTTTATTCTAGCCATTAATTCAATAAATTATCACTATTTATTTAATTTATCCTTTACCTTTATCCCCTATCTTAGTTAAATAAATTTATATTTATTTAATTAAGTCGAGCTTTATCCCCCAAATTCTCTAACTAAATCAACTAATTAATACCTACTTAATTAATTTACTTAGTCTAATTAACGTTCACTACCATTTTCCCTTAATATTTAATTCCACCTCACCCTCAATCCTTTTCCATTCAATCCTAGCTGTTGAATCCATCTACATTGATCAAGATCTAAACTTGTCATCACTTGATAAGTGTCCTAACCTACCTACCCTACCCTTTTATCACACATGTGATGCAAACAGACCATCAATCCTTTCTTTCAAACTCTTAGTAATTAATTAAAAATCAAACACAAGGCTAGAATTGCAAGAATTTCAAGAAAATTGGACTTCACAATTTATATTCAAACTCTCCTACAACTTGCAAATTACAAAGCAATTTGGAATTATAAAAGTTATACAACCTTATGGCTGATGCAAACCACAACAAATATTATTTATAAATGACTTAAAATAACAAGCCACAACAAGTAAAATCTTAGTATACCAATCACAACATCACTGGTCTTCTCCATAATAATCTTGCTTGCAAAACTCCACTCTGCCGAAGACCCCCTCTCTAATTCTTCATTCAACGTACACAAACACTTCCATTTGTAACAATACCTTTGGAATTCACAAACCATGGATGGGAGAACACTCCCCAAATCCCACACCCTAGCTTCTAGCTTCCACAATCACCAAGAACAGTTACCAATGACTTCTCAATTCCTAATGCCCAGGCTTGGAAGAAAAGAATTTGACAGGAAAATGATTTTCTTTTTATTCTCTCTCTAACCTCCAATTCCAATGCCCAAGAAGGATTTTGTTAGAATGCACTTTTAGTGGAAATGTAAGTGGAATATTTTTTCAAAATTTGGAACAACTACAACTACTAAGTTATGATGTAATCTTTTCTATTATATAATATATATAGCCAACTTAATGCCTTTTATCAAAAAAAAAATTGCATAACCAGCTTACCAACAAGTTATAACCAAATTATTTATTAAACGTTGGCTTGCATTTTTAATTTATTCACCAACATGAAAAATCAAACAAAAGACAAAAATAAAATAAAATAAAATAATTTTTTTAGTTGATGTTGGATGCTTATTTTCCTAGGATGCTCTTGCATCAGACACGTTGGGTAGGAAATTTGTGAGCATAGGCTTACAAAGGTGGAGTTGACTAGTTGAACTACTCTTCTAGGTTACAACCAACCTAAAATGAACTCCATCATTGAATCTTGTGCTCAATTAAATTTTCTTCCTCTTTTTCTAGCATCTTTCTGAAACACACACCATCTTCCTCTAACAACACTACACCCTCTTCTTATTTCCCCTCATGGACTCATGTCCACCATGAACTATCCTCCTCCTCTAAAAACTTCCTCTTCTCCTCTCCCCCTTGATGGGATTCATTCTTATATTTAAAGCTTGCTTTCCATGTTTAAAAATATATAAGAAGCTCAAATAACTACTATATGAAATTGTGTGCTTACATTTTAAACTCTATGGAATAAATTTGTCCCTTACATTGTTTGGTTACTTTTGGTTACTTGAGCCCCTTTAGTGGACGCTTTTTTATTACTTTATTTTCAACCTATGTATGTGTCCTTTATATTTAATTATAATTAATTAGAAATATTGTATATATATTTTTTAATTTTTAATAAGTGGATTGAAAGTTACATGTTTAATAATGGGTTTTTAGGGGACACATTTCTTGAAGAGTATGATTTCTGACCTTGAGATGACATACATAGAACACAATAAAGAATATTAATTTTAATATTACAAATCAATAACTCTTGAGATGTGCTTTCAAATAAATGTGTATATGATATGACTTTAAAATGACAAGTGGGTTATAAGTCTTTGGTTTGAAAGAAACAAGTTAATGAGTTATGAGTGTTTATATGGAATTAGTTGAAATTATTCTTTTATATTTGTTAAAAATATAATATTTCAAGTCTTTTCATAATTTGTTGGTATAAGGTGTTTTCAATGTATGAAAAATCAGTCTTTAAAGTTAAATAATGAAGCTTTCCTATTTCCCCATTTTCGTCAAAAGTTTAATTTCAATCTCATCCTTTTGAGATGCTAAGTTTTTACACTTGAAGTAATTTCTATCAATTCTACATAAACTCATCATTATCATTAATTCTTTGTGAATTCATCATTATTGTCAATTCTATTTAAGTTTATCATTATTGTAAACTTATCATTATCATACATTCCATGTGACTTCACTAATTTTTCATTTGAACTCTCATTTTCATGTTTTTTTTAAATTGTGACATAAAGTTTCTATTTTGAAATATTAATAATATCTTTTTAAAATTATGATGTAAAGTTTATATTTTGGAATATTAATAATATCAATTATTTGTCATCTAGTATATGTGCTTTAATTAGAAATAAAAAAGAGAAGATAAATATCTCCAAACAAATATCTATTTAAGTGTGTACATGTGAATGTAATGTCATTGATAGGCTTCAACTTTAAAACATAACCGTTTGATCAAATTTTATTTAAATATATGTCATTGATCTTTATCGCATGCCTTATGCTTGTCACAACTTTGTTTGTGCTTAAGAAATCATTTCTATGATGTATTGAACATAAGTGATGCAATAGAAACTTGCCACATGTTTTCTTGACATCACACTCTTCCTATCGTACATCACAAATTTTCTGTGTGTGAAGGATTGAAAATGTGATACAAAGAACTCATGTGCTGCAATAAGGAGTTACCACTTGTCTAAGTTGACATCCCTATGTACACGTGTCATCTTTTTTCATATCACAAATATGACCTTGTCTACTATAATAATAATAATAATTTTACAGTCCACAAATACCAGGCAATCTGTTTTTGGGTCTACAGACAACTTATAGTATATATGGGACTCCTCATACTCCCAAATCTGAGGGAGGCACCTAACTCATGCTCCACAATGAGGTGTACATACCTTACCCCCTGCAAGATTTGAACTTGTGAACTTGATTCCCAACTATGATGTGAAGCAATTGTGCAATGCAATAAGATATTGCCATCTATCTTTGTGATTTCACATTCCATTACCATCACATATTGTTCTTTTCTTACTATGATGTAATTCACAACAACAATATGAATTACCTATGTGATGCAATCAAAACTTTCCATCTGTTCTTGAGGACACTTGTCATTAGACCGCACTCCTGCAAGGAAAATCCAAGGACCCACCATACTCTCAGTGGGCTAGCGGGACACTACCATATGTCCCTTTTGATGTCATACTCCACTATCGTTGCTACCTTATTTCAGGTGGAAAAAGAGAAGGTTATCATAACTTTGTTGGGGACCGATGGAAGTTCTCTAACTTGGATGTAAAAAAGAGGATGAGAAATTACCTTTTTAACATGAACATTGTAATGATAATTGTTTCTATGATGAAAAATAACAATATTTTCTTATAGTTATTAAATAATTATATGTTACCAAGATCTAATCAATCAAGAAAATATTTGCTCCATAGTGAGTGCGATAACTCTTGGGTACTTATGTATACCTTTAGGGAAAAAATCTACTTATATTAGGAATGGTCCAAGGTATTTGAGCTCAAGTTTCAAACAAAATAGATAAGCCTTTTTTTCTTGTCATATGTAGGAAATTTTTGATAAAGGCTTAGTCTATGGTCCCATTTAGGTGGCCTACCTAAAAAAGTTTAGTGAGTGTTGTGAGGAATTTTTTTTATCTTTTTATAATTAGATAGCCCCATAAATTTTATAAGAATAACTAATGCTAAAAAAATTAGATGAATATATTTAGGAAGCCCATGGTCCCATGATTTTTTAAAAAACTACAAAAGTATATCTTAACAACATATATGAATATGTGAGATCATGAATGCCAAGTACCTTCTGAACTGACCGTTGATGAATATGTTAGATGAATATATTAGATGAATATGTGAGATCATGAATGCCAAGTACCTTTAGAACCGGTCATTGATAGACTGCCTTTCGGAGGCTCCCCGTTTGGGGTCCTTGGTTTGGAGGAGTATTTGCAGTCTTCAAGATCTAATGAGGAATGGGATCAAATGGAAGATAGGTAATGGTAATAAAATCAGATTCTGGGAGGACACTTGGTTGCTTGACACCCCACTGGAAAATTTTGAATTCAGGTCTATTAAGGGTTTAACTCAACAAGTGTTTGGCATATATATTAGTGATTATCTCATAGGACCCTTGAAAGCTAGAAAATGGAATGACATTGGCCTATGCTATCCTTTATCCCCTAATCTGCATCTTCTTGACAAGACTTTGTAGGAGTTACTCTCCCTCACTAGAATACACCCTTCTTATAGAGGGGATGAGTTCTTTTGGATCCATGATAACTAGGGTGATCTTATAGTTAAATCAACTTACAAACTGTTGATGGATCAGGGTATTGTCAATGATCTGTGGAAGAAGGTTTGGAATCGATACATGATACTAAAATTCAACTTCTTCTAGTGGATTGTCTGCCATAACAAGATTCTTACTTAGGAAAATCTAAGGAAAAGGGGATTCCAGATCCCTAACAAATGTTTTATGTAAATGCAATGAAGAATCGGTTGATTATCTATTGTTACACTACCCTTTTGTTGTGGAGGTGTGGCAGCTGGCTTTAGGAAGATTGGGGATTTAGTGGATTATGTGTAAGGACATCACATCTTTTATCTTGAGCTGGTATGGACCCTTTATCCATCCTTTAACTAGTGAAATATGGAACCAAGTCCCTCCCATTATATGCTAGTGCTTATGGAAAGAGAGGAACAATAGGATCTTTAGGAACATAGAGATGAACCCAAAAGAGGTGTTTGGTATTGGAGCTCAACTAATTGCGGAAAATATCTCTCTTCAAAGGGAAAAACCCTAACAAAGGACGTACTGAGATGGAAATAAGCATAGCTAAATCTTGGCACGAAAACCTAGATGCCAATTCTTATGAAAACTCTAGGATTCTCACTCGGAGAGCCACTATATTGAAGCCCCCTGACAAGGGCTGGTTTAAACTTAAGTTTGATGGGGCTGCTAAGGGAAACCCGGGCAAAGCAAGTATAGGAGGAGTGATTAGGGATCATAGAGGGGATTTTTTTGCTGGTTATGCTGGGGGGATTGGTATTCATTCTTCCATGATAGCGGAAGCCAGAGCGCTATTAAAGGGCTTACAAATAGCCGTCTCCTTGGGGATTGAGAACCTACACATAGAAGGTGACACTAAGTCCATTATTGATGCTATTAATTTTGATAGATTGTTGGGGTGGAGTACTAAATACATTCTCCTAGACATTAGATTCCTCATGTCTAAGACAAAATTAAAAGTGGTCAGTCATATTTACAGAGAAGGGAACCAAGTTGCTAATGCCTTAGCCAATTATGGCACACACTGGAAATTGTTCAAATGCTGGTGTGATCTAAGTAACCTTCCTCCTAGAATTTAGAGTATTATAGTGAAGGAACAAAGCCCTTACTTGACCAATGAAAAAAACTCAACATGTGCCTAGCTAGATATTTGGGGGGTCCACATGCTTATCTGTTGGGCTATGTGGTCTTATTGTTTTGATGAGATGGATGACTAGTTGTACTGGTGGGATGGACAACAAGTGGCGTAATTCAAACTATGGGATGGAGCCCATTTTGAAAAAGGAAATCATGATTTTCTATAAGTACCTAATGATTAATGCTAAGCTAGACCCTACCCTTCGTAATCTCCTTATGGGGATCTTATTAAGCTATTAGATTTTCAAGTTCTTTGTTCTTGATTTTGATGTGACTTGTAATTATCAGATAAAGCTCCTTTTTGGATTTTCTTTATCTGCTATTATGGTTTCGTGCCTTATAGCTTCTATTAGGGGTATTACTAAATTCGGCCCACCTCTGAAAGCTATCAACTTAGATATTTCTAACTCTAGCTCTGCGGCTACCTTGCCTAGACTTATGTGTTTCTTCTATGTGGAAGGCAATCCTTGCCTGCCTTTCATGTCTTGTTTGCTTAGCTATTTGTGTGAGGAGATCCTCATTAATGCTTCCGCTAAGATTGATTTTGGGAAACTTTTAACTCTTGCATGTGACCTATCCTTAGGCTTGATTTCCAAAGATTTCCATTTATGGCTTAAATTCCTTGATGTGCAGGTGATTTTTCACCTTTCTATTATCTCTAACCTTCTTTTTTAGGGTTCTTGGTTATACTATGTGCAAAGAGGAATCATGGGAGGTGATAGGGGGTGGATAGAGACAGATAATTATAGTGAATTTTGCAAGGATCTGCTCATCTGGCACGTTTGTGTTGAAGGTGGCCTTACTCCTCTGATGGAAAGGCTTGTGGGCCATGACCCTAATTTGTTTGCTTAGTTAGTCAATGCTTGGAAGGATCAACATGTGACTTTGGGTGGCATCTCTTTTATCATGGACAAGGAAGTGATAGCACAGGCGACAGGTCTCCAGAGTACTAGTATTAAGCATCTGAAACACTCAAAGACCTAGGACAATGAAAGTATGAACAAATTCTTTGTGGGGAATGAGACGCTAGTGCGCAACCAATCGGGGTTTGAACGGGAGGCTCTCCCTCAGCTGTGGAACTAGGTATGTCTTGCCTTGATGAAATATGTCACATTGAAAGGTAGGTACAAGACCTATTACTTCTACCATTTCCCACTGTTGAATCACCTCAGGCATAATTTTTATTAAGCTTTCCTTTTTTTCTGCTTATGGACCCCAAAAATTCTATTGAAAAATGTGTTGAGTCTGTCGCTTTGAATCCTAATGATCCTACTCCCCTACCACTCCACCAAGGTCTTATCCTAAGACTCTACCACTTTCATTTGGCTTTATTCCCACCTAAACCCATTTTGGCCATCCGCATTGAAGAAATTGAGCCTCCCACTATGACCAACTTATCTATGGCTGAATCTAAAGGCCTTGTCAGGAAAAATCAAATGATCCCTGCTGACTCTCAAAAACCCAATTCCACTGCTAAAAAGATTAAGGGGTACGAGGGAACTACCTAAACTAGTGCAACAACTAGCCTATGTGTTCTCAAGTCTACCCCTGCTGTGACTCCCAGTAAGCCCGCGTCGAAAAAGAAAGGAAAGGAGGAGAAGGAGCCTCTGAGCAAAGGGAAAAATGTTGTGAGCAAGGACTCGTTGGGTGATACGATGGTTGTGGATGCTGTGGTTATTGGTTGTGATGCTATCATTCTTCGCTTTGGCAAGTTGGATAAGAATAGGAAAAAAGTGTAAGTTAAAGATTTGGACATTGAAGAGGAGTTGTCTGACAACAAGGATAGTAGGGTTGAAGAGGTGTTAGAGGGTGAGGAGGGTGAGAAGGTCAGAGGTCCCTACTCCATTCCTAACAAGGGAAAAGCTTAGAAGGAGGTTTTAGCCTCTCACTCTTCGAAACCTCTGGATATTGAGCAAAATGATCCCAACTACAATGTGGGCCGTGGGGAGGAGTTATGTGTGCTGAAAGAAAGAATGGACAAACTAGACAAAAAATTATGTGGGTTGACCCACTCCACGGTCAAGTTGGTGCACTATATCACTACTAGCTTGTCGGCGGTCATGAAGGACAAGATGGAGATGAAGAAGATTGAAGACCATCAGGAGTGGGTTGAAGATGATGTGGTTCATCTTCTGTCCAAGAGCTGGGAGGATGCCATCTAGTCTGTTGATGGTCTATTATTTGTTTGTGTGTTGTTAGTTCGCATGCCTATTTTTTGGTTTGGTGTTTTGTTTTGATGCTTTTTTAATCTTGGAATTTATTGGCCCTTGTGGATCTCTGTGAAGGGTACAACACCCTGAAAATGTTGCTTACTTTATCAAAATCATATACATGGAAAATAAAAAATCACCCCCTAAAATTTACCCAAAATCTATTGGTTGTATTTAAATAATTTTGTACATGGATAAAAATATTGTAAGCTAATAGGGGAAATTTCCAATCCCACTTCATTTATAACCATTAGAATTGAGTGCTAAAGACAAGGGACTCATATTTTAAGGATAAAATTATAATTTATCTTGTAACATTTTTTCATCTTATGGATCTTCTTGCTTCATATTTATAGATCCAAAATCCTTTTATATTGGACTACTTCCTTATTAATTTATGTCTAATTTAAATAACCTAAATAAGAGGGGGAAATGGATTAAATAGAATCAACATAAGAATGCATCATATACTATAATGGATACTGTAGTGAAAGTTTCATTTCCATGTTTATAGCCCTTGATATATTATTATCAATATATCTAGAGGTTTAAATAAATCTTATATGAAATTGGTGCATACTGTTGGACTCAAGGAACACTGAGAGGGGGGGTGAATCAATGTTCAACAAGATTTAAACTTTAATTATGATCATAAACCATTTGCAACACATAAATAGAAATAAAGATGCAAGAAGATGAACAAGATAATCAAAGCACCGTAACACCAATTTTTTTAAGTGGAAACCCTGTTAAGGGAAAAACCATAGTGGATATTAATCCACAATTTATACTCTATTAAAAGTATGAAGAAAAGGGAATGCACATGCATTCAGGCACACTGCCAAGAGCTCATTGCTCAAAATACGGAAGGCTCACTACCCTACAAAATGTTTGTGATTACAACAAAATGTTGAATTGAGAAGATAGCATCTCCAAATGCCTGGATTCAGTTCTAGTGAAGCTCAGTACACAATCTCAACCCTTCTGATTGATTTTGTATTTCTACTCTACTATGCTATGCTCTTCTGAAATTGTTTATAGATTGTTCAATCACCCTTCTAATACTCACACACAGATCTATTATGCTCTTCACACACATTGGAACACTTTCACACACCTTCTTTCTTCCACACAAAATGAATTACCGATCTCATATATATATCTACAAACAAAGATTTCATTGCTTCAAGTCAGCTTTAACAAAACATGAAATATCCTTCAATGGTTGGCTCAAATCATAAATTAAATTTAATGTGCACCCATCAAAATCAGCTAAGACATAGCTAGGACCCAAAACAAAATAACCAACAGAAGAAACAATTAAACAATTACTCCTTATACATCCATGGCATGCGACATTCACTAAGTTGGCCACAATGAGTAAATAAATAGAAAAACATCCTATCGGATTTCCAAGCTCATACATCGATTAATGCAACATCACAAATCTTGACAATGAGTAACATATATGCTTAACAACCTATCCTGGGGATCCACAACACAAAATGATGATCCGGTGAAGCATACCGATCGACTAACTGACCAGATACCTTGTTCTTTCTGCTTTCTGTTGGTAGAACACTGTTCTCTACATTTCATGCCGGTATGAGAAAATTTTGATTTGTGAACCAAAGGGATGACTTGGGTTGCCATCAATGACAACACTAGAAGCCGCATGCCATCAAACAAGCCATATGCCAACAATCTCCCCATTTGGCATTGATGGCAACACTTAGTGAAAAATGACTAAGTGTTAGAATTCAAATTTTCAAAACTCAAACTCCCCCTTAGAATGATAAATCATTTTTCACTGCTCTCCTCCCCCTTTGACATCAATTAAAAATATATTCTTCACTAAGTTCTCTCCCCCTTTCAAAAAATTCAAAATTTGAAGTTCAATTGCTACTTAAGTTAGAAAATTAACTTGTACTTATCTTTCATACCCAGAAGAAATTTCTTTCATGCTTCTATAGGAATCCCAATGATTAAGATCATGCTATTATTCTCAGATGTCTTGTTAATAATTTGAGTGAGGGATTCTAGAATTGTAATTGCTTCTTCTAGCTTTTCTCCTTTCCTCAAAGCCTCAATGAGTTGCTCCAACCTACATTTAGTCAGATCCTTGACTTTCCAAAAGGTGTCCACAAAATTGTTTCTGGCAAAGTGGACTTTTCCATGCTCAGACTGCAATTCCTAAAAAATTTTCTTGACTGCTCCATCCTGGTCCTGAAACATACTATAATCTTGACCAATTTTGATCAACTCAGCTTCAATCTGCTCCAACTTTTCCTTATACCTCCCAACAACATGAGGCCACCGAAGACAATAGTTGTAGATTCTATTAGCTGAATTAATGCATTGCCTCAACTCATTCATTTTCTTTTTCAGTTTGGTAAGGGACAACCTATACTACTCCTTCAGATGTAGAATTACTTCTTCCTCTTTCCTATCCAGAGACTTAGATACCATAGCTTCCTTAATGCATTCAATTAATTCTTTTGGAAAAAAATTGAGCAAACTCTCCAAACCAACGTTATTATGCAAAAAGTAAGAACTCAATGTGTTCTCAATCAGGTCCTGCTCATATGAGGGTCTCTCCAACCATAAGTCAACAATTTTCTTCATCCCATATTTTTCTTGAACAAGCTGCAATATCATAGCGTTGAATAAGGCATCATCTTCTTCACTTCCTTCTACCATCGACACATCCAATTCAACTAATTCTAGTTCATCCCTAGGAGTATACTCATTAGATTCCTCATCTGGTATATCTACAATTAACTGTTCTTTTCATTTTTCTTCAGTTCTTGGGGACTTATGAGCCAGAGGGGTGTACACAATGATTTCTTGTGCTCTCTTCTTCTTCCCTAACACTTCATTGGAAGAAGATCCAACTTCAAGCATATTTACTGGAAGGGGAATGTTAACTTCTCCAAACTTCCCTAGCAATTCCTTAAAGAAATTTGCATATACTTGCTCATAATTTCCGAAAGCATTATAATGTTCAAAAATTTACTTACAAATTGGTTCACTTTCTTTCCATACCACATTATCATTCTAAAGTAAGCAATTCAGAAAATACATCATGATACATATGATCAAAGTACCAAACCTAAAGGGATAATCTACTTCTTTTGTCAATTGCACATTTTCCATCAACTGATCCTTCAACAATCCACATAGATCAAAGTCTTCATCTTCTATTATCATTTTGTGAGCAATATAAATTATGCTTGCCGAAGTTGTGCCTTCCCTGTTTCTGAAGAAAATTTTGTATGAAATCCCATGTGTAATATACCTTGTTATTAGATCTTTGATCGTTGAAATTACTAGAGCCCTTTGATCTCTTGTCACTCTAGTTAGGGTTTTGACTTCCTTGTTCTAAATCGACTTCTTTTTTGAAATATCCCCAACATTGCATAGACCAGTTAAATTTCTAATCACATCCTTCAAAATAAGATAGGGTTTATCCAAGGTTAGAATGTCCTCATTCAATCTGTTCAGGATAAACCTGACCACTTCTGCATTGACGAAATAAGGAAACTCATTCCAAATGTCCAAACTTTTATGTTTCACACCTTCAAGCCACTTCAATTCATCGGCTAGCAACAAATTTTTCACAGCCCTAATCTTTCCACTGCTATACTCATCCAAATTCACCATGCCTTTAATTTGCTTCATTTTGCTTTCTATATGGAACAAGTTTTTCTACCAAGCACAAAATTTGAAATTCTACAAGCAACTGAAATACCTGATGAATTCGTCACCAAATTTGTTTTATTCCTTTAAAATTTCATTGCAAAGGCTCTCCTTTTTTTCTTCTTCAATGCAAGGTGACAAATGAGGACCTTCCAAATACCCTATTATAACTTCGTGCACCTAACCTTTTTGCCACATTAAATATTTTTTCCTAGGAGTTCCGGGTACTCTATTTTCTCAGACAACAAAAGAAAAATTTGTCTACGGACCTTCTACTTCTCATGTTTCTGCATATGCGATCACTGATGCATATGTAAACTTTTGTCATAGCTACTGACAATTTCTTGCATTCTGGTGCTAGCTACTGATAGGGGGACAAAGGATTTTTCTTGAAAGACTCCCCCTAGGCCAATGGCCTAAGATCAATTTCCGGAGGAATTACTAGAAGAATATTCTAGTGCAGACTTATTCCCTTCATCAGAGTCACTCTTCCTTACCCATGCTTTCTTCATCTGATCTCTAATCTCTTCCACAGTCACTTTCCCTTTTCCTTTTTCATCTTTCTGTGAGATTTTGTCCTTGTATACTAGACCTCTTCTATCCATGTTTCTATTCTTGTAGAATCTTGCAATGTGACCAAATCTCTTGCAATTGTAACACACCAAATTTCTTTGTCTAGACCATTCATTTTATTGATTTCCCTTTGATCTACATTGATTAGCAATATGCCCAAATTTTCCACAGGTATAGCATTTAACATTCCTTACATTGACAGCCATGCTTTTGCATTCAATTGACTTATGAACAAAATTATTACAACTAAAAAACTAACTGGGAAATGATGGACTACTTGAATTTGTTTTACTTCTACATTGAGAAGCCATATGACCAAATTTATTGCAAGCAAAGCAGTAACCATTAAACTTCTGAGCATTGGGTTGTCGTACTAGATACCTTCTGCCTTTGTTCATTTGATTTCTTTTTCTGGAATCCTTATGTTCAGATCTAGAGCTTTCTTCCTTCTCATATCCAAGACCTCTCTTATCATTTGCATCTTTTTATCCTTTAGTCAGCTCATCAAGCTTAGCAGAACTAGTCCTAAACTTCTCATTGTAGTCATTTGCAATAGTGAGTTCATCTCTAAGAATAACTATCTATCTTTCAAGCTCTTGTTCATTATTTTTGGATTGTTGTAGTTCAATCTCTAGCTAAATGAATCCACTATTTACTCTGTTGCATTGTTCAGACTTTTCTTTTAAAGACTAGGCCAAATTCTCCTCATTCTTCTTCCTTTCTTCAATCTCCTTAGTTAGCTTCATTGCCACAAATTCTATCTCAAGCTTTAGAGTAGCATTATTCCTAACAAGTTTTTCACATTCTTTAGTTATCTCTTTTAGGGTCTGATTCAGGTGAACATCTTCCAAGCTTTTATTTTCTTTCTACTTTAGCTGATCACAAAGTTCCTCCCTCTTTTCTCTTGGCACATTGATTTTATCCTTCAATGATTGAATGAATTTCTCAGCATCCATAAGATTTTCTTTTAATTCATGACTTCTGCTTTAGATTGATCAAGATCATCAAGTGCCACCATAAGCTGCTGTTGAAGACCACCAGAGTCCATTGCAATCCAAGATCCACCTCAAGCTGTTAAAATTCTATAGAGGAAATATGCTCTAATACCAATTGTTGGACTCAAGGAACACTGAGAGGGGGGTGAATCAGTGTTCAACAAGATTTAAAATTTAATTTTGATCATAAACCATTTGTAGCACATAAAAAAAATAAAGATGCAAGCACATGAACAAGATAATCAAAACACCATAACACCAATATTTTTATGTGGAAACCCTATTAAGGGAAAAACCATGGTGGAGATTAATCCAAAATTTATACTTATTAAAAGTATGAAGAAAAGGGAATGCACATGCATTCAGGCACACTGCTTAGAGCTCATTGCTCAAAATAAGGAAGGCTCACTGCCTTACAAAATGTTTGTGATTACAACAAAATGTTGAATTGAGAGGATAGCATCTCCAAATGCTTGGATTCAGTTCCAGTGAAGCTGAGTAGACAATCTTCAACCCTTCTAATTGATTCTATGTTTATGCTCTTCTCTGCTATGCCCTTCTCTATTTTTCTACCCTTCTGAAACTATGCATAGATTACTCAATCACCCTTCTAATACTCGCACACACATCTATTTTTCTCTTCACACACATTCACACACTTTCACACACCTTTTTTCCACACAAAATGAATTACTGATATCATATATATATCCACTAACAAATATTTCATTGCTTCAAGTCAGTTTTAACAAAACATGAAATATCCTTCAATGGTTGGCTCAAATCACAAATTAAATTTAATGCGCACCCAGCAAATCCAGCTAAGACATAGCTAGGAGCCAAAAAAAAAAAACCAACACAAGAAGCAATTAAATAATTACTCCTTATACATTTGTGACATGACATTCACTAAGTCAGCCACAATGAGCAAATAAATAGAAAAACATCTTCCTGGATCTCCAAGCTCATACACCGATTAATGCAACATCACAAATATTGACAATGAGATAACATATATGATTAACAACCTATCCTGGGGATCCAAAACACAAAATGATGATCCGATGAATCATACCGATAGACTAACTGATCGGATACCTTGTTCTTTCTACTTTCTACCAGTAGAACACTGTTCTCTACATTTCTTGTTGGTATGAGCAAATTTTGATCTTTGGACTAGAGGGATGACTTGGGTTTCCATCAATGACAACACTAGAAGCCACATGCCATCAAACAAGCCATATGCCAACACATACACCCTAAAATCTATGGGATAAATCTACACCTTACATTGTTTGGTTATTTGATCCCCTTTAGTGGATGCCTTTTTAATTTATAAATACTTTATTACTTTTTAAGAACTAAATAGATAATAATTCACTATTCATAAAAAGGTGGGTAGTAAAAAGTCATGCCCTCAGACTCCAAGAGCAGGTCCAAAATAAAAGATAAAAGTATTCTAAATAAGGCCAGATCCAAATATCACTAAATATAAAAATCCACTAAGCAGTGAGAACAACACCAACAAGAGAGGATTATGGTCATATAGTTTACCCCCAACATTAGTGGGGATGGAATTTCCAGTAATAATATCCTAAATAATGAGACATCCTCCTCCTCTTGGTCTTCATTTCTAGTAGTTAAACATGAAATTGAGAAATAAATAGCTCTAAGTAAGGAAAAAATGTTCGAATATAGCTAGCCAAGAATACCATTCCTATAAGAAGAAGTGAAAGTTGGTCGATAAGTTTGAAACCAACCATAGGATTTATGATACTTGGATCCTTGAGGTTAAGACCCTTGAGACAAAGATTCTCAATCTCTTATGTAAAATCGACTATGACCATGCCTTTTCATAGAGGTGGGAAAGAGGCAAGAGATGGAACTCTAGAAATCATGTAGTGGAATTACCATAATGATCCAAGAGATTGTGTGGATGTGCAACTTCAAGTAAAAAATTGTGAGCCAACACTTTGATATACATTAACACATTAGATAAAATCATATATTTAGTGTAGAAAAACAAGTGAACAACAACTAAACAACCTAAAAAGGGATTTGAATTTCTATCTTTCCAAATATTAAAGATAAATGAACCACCTTGAGAGAATTCCAATTCTAGGAAAATGTAAATGGGAGATATGGGAAATTATCAATAAAAATTATATTCCATTAGAAGGGGTCATATTGAAATGGATTGAAGGAACCATGTTTCCAAATCCAAGCTTTTTGAGCTTTGGTGCATAATAAAAAATATGCTTAAGAATCTCAAAATATCCATAGAAATGACATGAAGGTTGGGAATTCCTAGGCGATATAAGTGAGAGCCAAGTGAAAGAACTTGGTAGAGAATGCACCATGTGAAATGGACCAAATTATGCTAAAGAATGGCCACCCAAAAAATTCTAGAACTGTCAATGCCAAGTACTAATCCACCATTTAGAGATGAAGTATAAGACACAAGTATCTCTTGTGAGGTTTGTAATTACAAAAATGTGATTCAATATACCATTTCTACTCTTTCCATTAAGGATTGAAGGACCTAACCATAATTTTATGAACCATATGGGAAGGGGTGACATAAATAATATTTTTGAAGCTTTCATTATCTTGATTGGATACCTAGAATTCAACTTGGCCTCATGTGCCAAGATAGAAAATTCTTGATAGCTCTCTATTAAGGAGATTATGTAGATATTTAATTTCTTTATTAAAGGATCTTAAATTATGAACCCAAGGGTATTTGGTAAGAGGATGGTATTTATTGGATAGAAATAGAGACCACCAAATAAACTATTGACTAATTGAGAGATAATTGAAGAATTAATTTCTATCCCAAAGAAGTGAGGAATTGATGGATTCCTAGGCCTTTTAGATGCTCTTGATAAAAAACGTGTCTTGTATTTGGATAGGCTACCTCATAGTAAGGAGAGGATTGAATTGAATTCCTTTCCAAGCTAGCCACCAAATAGACACTCTTGATGAAATACATGTCTAATGAGAATTTTCTAGGCATCAATCCCTTCCAAATCCTTGATGATCCATTTAGCATAGTGTAACATCCTGCTACGCAACCTTCAAGGGTAAGAGCCAAAGGAGGGCAAGATACATTTTTTTTTTTAAACACGAAGAATAACCTACACATAAAGCAGTTGTCGATACGATATATCGACAACATACATGGCCAAGCATGGCCAAATGCACAACCCAAAGGAGAGGACTATTCCACCCTCCAGAGAAAATCCGATCTAGAGCAAAAATGATAGCTCTAGAAATTTTTGCTCTGGTGCTCCAAAATTATCTATGTAGGTGCTCCAGAATTATCTACGTAGGTGCTTCAAAATTATCTGCACCAATGCTCTAGAATTTCTTGCACTAGTACTCCATAATTTCCTACTTCGATGCTTCAGAAATCTCTATGCTGGAACTTTCTATGCTAGTGCTTGAGAAATCTCTGCTGTAACATCACAAAACACATACAGAAAGCTTTGATGTGCCAGAATCATTAACAACAACACAAAGCAACAAACAGAAAGCGACGATGCTCTGAAACCTTTGCAGACTATTGCAAGAAGGAAATACATAGCCAAAGATCTAATTTTTGCTTTTTAATTTCAAAAATAAAAGCCACAATGATCATCATGATATGAGCAAGTCCGATACCAAACCGGAACCCATAACCAGAAATAAAACATTACATTTCTTCTCATTAATTTATATGATTACATCTTCTCTCTCAAGAGAGTATAATATACACATAAATGAATATACATGAGTACATTGGCATAGCCATGAATAAGATACATCAACATATATGACAAGTACAAGAGAGATTAGCTCCAACTGATGCTCCAGTAACCTGTACACTGGTCCCCAATGGCGGTGGCAATGCCTCCTACCATGTGGAATAAAAAAGACCACCCCACCATGCTCGGAGGTAGTCACAAGGCCCAAGCAGAAATAACAAGGCAAGGGTAACATATGACCAATAATCACATCAAACACAAATCAAACATGGAATACAATGCATTAAAGCCAATATCACAACATGAAGATGCTTATACAATAACATGCCAGGTACTACTCATGACTACTAAGGTATGCAGTACTAGAGTGCAGATTGGATGGAGTGTCATCATGCGTGCTCAAAGGGATGGCACCACATGGAATCAAGTAAACCTCTCATAAAGATGAGGAGACTCAACCATGCCCGTATCAACGCCCTAGAAACAAATAACTCAACGCCCCACAAATGGATAGGCCTTCTCGAGTGGATCCTTAGTCTTTACAAGCGCTCAAGGCCATGCACGAGAACTCATTATCTTATAATTGTTTTACCCCATATCATTTAACCAAATGAGGGACCCAAAACAAATATGAATAGTGAAAAAGTCACTAAAATCCATCATTAAACCCTTTTAAAACAGCCAAGCAACATTGTCACTAAATCACTTAAACAACTTATCACATATGCTAACAAGTAGATCAATTACCACTTGAAACATTCACCATTAACTTCATAAGAGAAACCAAGCATATAATTGGTATTAAAATTATTAAATCATCCCGCAAAACCACTTTTAAATCAGTTAAAATCTACTAAGTGACAGAAGTACAAAACATGGTTCCAATTGTTGTTCAAACGAATGAGAAAGAGGCATAAAAATTTCATAAAAGTTCAGATTGCCCAGATCTAAAATCAAAGCTTGACCTAGATTAGATTTCGACATTTCCAGTTGGATTCCACACTTATTTTTTAATTTATAACAAAAATAAGGTGTTCTGAAAAACGTCATTTTAGCCAAGCTAGGAAAAATACATGAAAATGAAAGTGCCCAGATTAAAAATTGTACAATGACCCAGTTGAGATATGAGCATTTCTACATGGAATCCAAATTTATTTTGCATTTATATCAAGCGGTTAAAGAGAAACATAAAAAAATGTGTTTTCACAAGTAGGCACAAATTTGACCAAAAATGAAAGTGTCCAAAATTCAAATATGACAAAGACCTAGTTGAGATATGGGCATTTTTACATGGAATCTGCCTTTATTTTGCATTTTTAATAGGTTGTTATTGAGTAGCAATAAAAAAAATGTTTCAACAAGTTGGACAAAGAGAAATAAAATGAAAGAATTAAAAATGCCCATAAATCTATTTTTCCAGCAACCCATTTTAGATTTATTAGAATGCACAAAAATCTGCCATAAGAAAAACTATAGAGCAGCAATTTGTATCCAAAACAAACATTACCCATCCCCAAAATAATTACAAAATAGAGTAGGGGAATAAACCTGCCATATGGAAAAGCAAAGCTTACCATTCCCAAGCTAAATCACATTCAATACTGCTAGAAATTCAAGGGATTCAAGAACTACAGAAAAATACCTCAATTCTACCCCAAAAAAGAAATTAAAGAATGCTCTGTGTAGAAGGCATAACCAGCTTCCAAAGTAGGAAAGCAAGGAAAAAATGGCACACTGAATTCAACAATCCAATACCCACAAATTTCTTCTTGGAAAATCTCCATGTTCCTTCCCAAACTTAGCTACCCAAATCGTGGGGTTTTTTCTCCTCCTTCTCCAAAACAGAAGTTTTCTTCTCAAGAAAAAAAAAAACCTCTCCCAAAATAAAATAAATATATACATCTCTCTCAAAACAAAATCTAATTCCCTTTAAAAAACTCTCCCAACCAAAATGAATTAAAACATTTAATTAAATAAACTATTAAAGCTCTTCAAATAAATTAATTAAAATCACTAATATACAACATTCTCTTAAAAAAGATAATTTAAATCCAAATGTTAAAATACACAGAGCCCCCAAATAAGAGTTAAATGAGACTATGAGAGTTCACAAAATGGATTAATAAAATCATTTAAAAAAATTCAAATGAAATATATCATTCTCTCAAATGATCAATAAAAATCACTTAAAACAACATTTAAAATCTCATGGATATAACCATTTGAATCTCCAATTAATAAAACACTATAAAATACCATATATGAAACCACGCCATAACATTGACAACCAAAATATAGCCACATAACAAATTAACGGAAACCAAGACAAAACACCTCAATAAGGCATACTGGTAAGCCACATATGACCGTAAGGTGCTCTAGATGTTACCGTTAGGTAACCAGACAATAAGACAACAATACGGAACACTACACTAACAAGGTACAATGGGCTAGGCTAGGGAACGTTTGGCTTGTGACTACCTCCAGTAACCACCATTTGGGAATATGAGTACACTTAGGTTTGTAGATCTAGGCAGGGTTGATACTCAGTACCTGCATCACTCCAATTACATGTCAAAGTACATGTGCATATAACATATATCATATAGTCGAAGCAACATCAATAATCAGGAAGAGGGTCATGATATCGTAAGATTCTCGAATATGAGTGTTACGACATCATCCCTTTCCTATCCATAATTATACATAAACAATGATAACAATATATAAACATATAAGGATGAATCCAGAATAATAACTAATCATTAATGTCTAATCTCAACATTTAACAATTAGAATACTAGATCAAAATCAAAATGCTATCTTACCTAGGTTGAGGTGAGTGAGGTATTACACATAGAGATCAATGCCTTCATGTGATGGATTGAGAGTAATCCTAATCCACCAACATCATGAGAGATACAATAGAATTTCTAGGTAACATGATGAAATTATTTGTTCTTATTAGTAAAAGCCCAAGTAAAGTATCTTAGAAACTTCTCAAATTTTAAATAATATTTATCATAAGGAACCCAACAAGAAAAGTAAGAAACATGAGTAGTGGCCAAAATTTTAGAACACACTTGAAAATTTTCAGCCAAAAAAAGGATTACTGATCCAATAGCTCCATTTTTTTACTTTTGGTAATCACAACATGACATAAGATAGTGAGGGAGTCTTAAAAATAAAAAAGAATGCCTAAAAATTAAAAAAATCCCATGATAAATCTATTTCCAACCAAATATACTAACAACCTAGTTTCAGGAAGAAAGGAATACATATAACATTGAGTATTTTTAATTTGAATGCTAAAACCCAAGGCTTGGTAGAAAAATAAAGGCAAGGAGGATCATGTTTGACATTATTATCGTCAAAAAGAGTGAGAAATTAATCATAAACCAAATGATTATTTACCAGTTGGTTAGATGAATTGGAAAAGGAAATACCCTTAACAAGATTTTAGGAGACCACATAGTCCCAAAAAATAGCTAAAAAGAAATAAAGGGATAAACTAGTTGATAAATCAAAAAATCTCAAATGTCTTGGACTTTTTCTTATTACTAGTGATGTTGTTGAGGCATGACAAACACACACATATATAATAAATAAATAAATTAATTAATTAATCGAATGAGTCCTAAACCTAAGTTCCTAAAGAATGAAAAGGTATGAAGGGCCATTAAAATTATTGTAAATTTTTCATTTTTATTTTTTTATTTTTTTAATAAGTGGATTAAGAATTTTTTTGTTTTTAATGGGTTTTAGGGGAGTTATTTCTAGAAGAGTATGTGATTTCTAACTTTGAGGTGACATGCATAGAACACATTAAAGAATATTAATTTTTAATATTTTCAAGCAATGGCCTTTGGGATGTGATTTTAAATAAATATTTTTCAAGCAATAGTTCTTGGGATGTGCTTTGAAATAAATGTGTATTTGATTTGGCTTGAAAATTATGAGTTATAAGCTTTTGGTTTTAAAGAAACAAGTTAAAGTGTTATGGGTATTTATATGGAAGGATAAACATTTTGAGTTTGTTTAGGGCATGGTCCCATGGAGGGGGGCTTCCTAAAAATCAGGGGTAGAATCTACTTAAATTTTAAACAGAATATAGTTTGAAGCTGGTGGTCCCATGAACTTCAAAATTTAAGCAGGTTGGTGGTGGAATGGTGGTGGGTGAATAAAAAATTAATAAATAATATCATTTCCCTCCAAATTTGTTTTAAAATTAGCAAGAAAGTACTTTTAAGTAGGTGGGGCAATTTCTAGCCCCACCCCAATCTCACTAGCTGAAATTTTCAGCCACTTGCTTATTTGGGCTAAAAAATATTCCATTTAATCCTATAGTAGATTTTTTTTCCCATGAGACCACCTACTTCCGTGAAAATAGGAGCCCAAGCACCCCCCATGGGACCGCTCAGTTATAATTTTTTGGTATTAGGTGTTTTGAATATATGAAAAATAAATCTTTTAACATGCTGGAATTGGTGGTGTTGGTCGGGATAGTTCTGGGGATGTTCAATTTATTTTCTCTATTTATAAGGGTCTTCATACTAATAATCTTATGGAGGCTCAGACAATTTTACTGGCTGTGGAGTGTGGCAGTTAGTTGGGGTGGCGCAAGATTATATGTGAATTTGATTCCCAGGTTGTGGTGAACTTGCTGAATAGGCGGAGGTTAGATGATGTTAGTTGGCACCTGACTTTGATTATTGAACAAATTCTCAATCTTTGTGTTTCTCTTGAGTTTGTTACTTTCA
Source organism: Sequoia sempervirens (assembly GCA_007258455.2). Lineage (NCBI taxonomy): Eukaryota > Viridiplantae > Streptophyta > Pinopsida > Cupressales > Cupressaceae > Sequoia > Sequoia sempervirens. The sequence goes on along the minus strand of VDFB02264801.1, from coordinate 69,487 downwards.
CTCATATTCCTAGGGAGTGGAATGGTGTTGCTGATTGTTTGGCTAAATGGGCTTCTGATCATATTCATGATTGGAATTTGGTTGATCGGGGTCAATTACCCCCAGATTTGTCTCAATAGTTGGACCATTTGGTGGAGCTTGATAAGGCTATGTAATGCCTTTGCTCTGTAATTTTCTCTTGTTTTAATAAATTTTTACCCCTCTTTTATGTTAATGTTGAGGGGTATCTTTTTCATAAAATTCATCATGAGTACAATTTCAATCTCATATATAGAAAGAGCCAAGTATTTACACTTAAATTAATTGTTGCCAAATCTATGTAGACTCATCATTATCATTAATTTCATGTGAAATCATTATTATATTCAATTATATTAAAAAAATATATATTATTATGAACTTGTCATTATCACCTTCTCCATGTGAACTCGCTAATTTTTTATACAACCTTTCATTTTCACATTTTCTTTAAATTTTATTATATAATTTTTTTATTTTTGAATATTGATAATATCAATTATTTGGAATATACTATTTATGCTTCAATTATAAATAAATAAAAGAGAGATATTTATACCTAAAGAAATAACTATTTAAGTATGTACATGTGATTGTAGTGTACTAGTATGTTGTAGTAGTTTAGTTGCCTAAGATGTGTCCAAATTCTTTTAAATATGAAGATGGGTATGAAAGTTGTCTCCCCAACTTCAATCAATAAAAAATATATTCACACACAAATAACTCAACTCTATATTGAATTATCTAAAAGTTTTCTAAACTTGCAATTAAGAGAGGGTGTTGGTGTAATTATATAATTACACATTATATTAATTTTACTTAGGTAACTTAATTTATTTACTTATTTAAATTAGGAAATTAGAGCATATTTTAACTCCTTTGATAGATGAGATTCTTGATCACCTCTACTTTTTTTATCTCTTTGATTGACATAAGTTAGGTGCGATCTCTTCCCCATGAAGATGATTCACTTGACATCTTTACTCATATATGTAGATTCAATCCTCTAGTTCACACTCCTTTGTGACACTTGTCATCTCAATATATATGACCAAAGTGTATATATTGTAATTCATTTCCTTTATTTTACAATATTGAATAATAAATACAAATATTGGAATATTATTAGGCTCATCTTTTTGATATTTGAATTAGTGTCATTTTATTTTATTTTCCTAGTGAGATTTGATTATTGCATATTCTTTATTAAATCTAACAAATTACCCTTCCTTTTGTGTGATCTTATGTTCTCTAATATTATTTATGAATTTTCTCACTTTCTAATCTAGTACTTTACCTCTCTTATTTTTAAGCACATTTATCTCCTTTTTCCTTGAAAATATTAGTGTAGGATAGCTTTATAATAGAGTAACTATAAGTCAACCTTCTTCAAATGTTTCTTGTGTATGAAAAAGCTTGCTCAACCTTCTCATATATTGTGGCATGCATGCACATCCTCCAAGATAACTAATAGAATGTGAAAAAGAGGATGATAAATTATTATTATTTAAATAAACATTGAAATGCCAATTAATAATAATTTTTTTGTATAATTATTTAGACGTTACCAAGATCCAATCACTATAGAAAATATTTGCTCCAAATTGATAATGATAACTCTTGGATACTTAAGTATAGCTTGAGAGACAAAATATTTAGGTATATTATGAACCATCCAAGGTGTTTGAGCTTAAATTTAAAGAATAGTTATTAACAAGTATTTTGTTTTGTGTCGTATGCAACCATTTTTATGTAAAGGATTTAGCTATGGTCCAGTAAAGGGGGGATATGTAAAATTTTCTTAGCAGGTTCTATTGAAAAAAATTATAATATTATTATTACATGGCCTCATAAATTTTATAAGAGTAACTAATGTCAAAAAAATTAGTTGTGTATATTTGGGAAGTTGATGGTGCCATGACTTGTTTAAAACTGAAAAAGTACATTTCAACATCATAAATATAAAAAAAGAAATAATTTTTTTTTCCTATAATTTACCAAAAATCTAGCATTTGCATTTTAAAGATGTCAAATGAATAAAAATTCATTAAATTAGTAGGGAAAATTTCCAATCCCAATTCACTTCTAACCATTAGAAATTGTGTGTTAAAAAGTAGGAACTCCTATTTTAAAGAATAAAATCTTAATTTATCTTGAGTGTTAAAAAGTAGGAACTCATAAATTTGGTTGCCTCATAATTATAGATCCTAAAATCCCTTACATGAGGTTACTTTCTTATTCATTTATGTTTATTTTAAGTATTCTAAACAAGAGGGACACATAAATTAAATAAAATGGATAAATGAGTTAAATAGAATCAACACATAAATGCATCATATTATAGAATAACTATTTTATTTAAAGTTTTCTTTCCATATTTAAAAATCTATAAAAAGATCAAATAACTACTATATGAAATTGTGTGCTTACATTTCAAAATCTATGGAATAAATCTATCCTACATTGTTTGGTTACTTGAGCCTCTTTAGTGGACACTTTTTTATTACTTTGCTTTCAACCTATGTATATGTCCTTTATATTTAATTATAATTAATTAGATATATTGTATATATATTTTTATTTTTTAATAAGTGGGTTGAAAGTTACATTTTTTAATGGGTTTTTAAGGGGACACATTTCTTGAAGAATATGATTTCTTATCTTTTGATGACATGCATAGAACACAATAAAGAATATGAATTTTTAATATTATCAAGCAATAACTCTTGGGATGCGCTTTCAAATAAATGTGTATATGATATGACTTGAAAATGACAAGTGGGTTACAAGTCTTTGGTTTGAAAGAAACAAGTTAATGAGTTATGAGTGTTTATGTGGAATTAGTTGAAATTATTATTATTATTTTGTTAAAAGGATAATATTTCAAGTCTTTCCATAATTTATTGGTATAAGGTGTTTTCAATGTATGAAAAATTAATCTTTTAAAGTTAAATAATGAAGGCTATCTATTTCACCGATTTTGTCAAAAGTTTAATTTTGATCTCATCCTTTTGAGATGTTAAGTTTTTACACTTGAAGTAATTGCTATCAATTCTATATAAACTCATCATTATCATTAATTCTTCGTGAATTCATCATTATTGTCAATTCTATTTAAATTTATCATTATTGTGAACTCATCATTATCATCCATTCCATGTGACTTCACTAATTTTTCATATGAACTCTCATTTTCATGTTTTTTTAAAATTGTGACATAAAGTTTCTATTTTGAAATATTAATATCTTTTTTAAATTGTGATGTAAAATTTATATTTTGGAATATTAATAATATCAATTATTTGTCATCTAGCATTTTTTTTTTAATTAGAAATAAATATCTTCAAAGAAACATCTATTTAAGTGTGTACGTGTGAATATAAATGTAGCAGTAAATTGTCATAGTTCAGACACCTAATTTGTGTCTAAATTCAATTAAAAAGAAAGATAAGTATGTAAGTTGAGATCTCCCCAACTTTATCTAATAACTCAAATTCATATTGATTCATCTAAAATTAACGATGATCAAATAAAAAATTAAAATTTGAAACAATCTAAAAAAGAAAGAATATTTCTCTAAATAAATTAAATATAAAATATTCACAAACTAAAAACTTATTATAACAATCTAAATATCAAATATTTTTCTAACATAAATATGATAATACTAAATTCAAATCTATAAGTAAAAATAAAAATAAAAATAAAATAAAACTAATAATAATAAAAATATACACACCATGTTGACCTCACCCTAGTGGGATTTATATTTCTTTTTCTTTTGCCGGCCAAATCAATAACCTTATCAATTTATGAATTAAGGTGTCAGTCACTTAAAGTGGTTTGACCATTATCTAATTAAAAAATGTTAAACTTCTCTACTATGAAGATTTTTATTATTAAATTATAAGGGTGAGGTGCGTAAGCATTATGTCCCATATCATTGTCCTTAAAGGAAATCTAAATTCATAATGTTTTTGGACTCATAGAAAATGAAAGGAGATTATGAGTTCAATAAAAAAATTAGGTGTGATTTTATTTCATCTGTATTTTTTTAAAAGATTTGATTGTATGTTTTAATTTGGTTTCTTTTCATCCAAAATAATATGGAAGAATGATGTATGGTGTAAAGACATGTGTCGAGCATAAGTAAAGATAAAAAGGATTTTGTACTCACATTAAATGGTTGTTATAATGATTAAATGGTGATGAGAGCTATGAAGATTTTGGAATGAATATTTAGTCAATTAGTTAAATTAAATATTTAATGTATGTTTTTGTTATAGTGAAATTTGTGTACTCATGTCATTTGTTATTTAGTTTTGTGTTTAATTTAAGGAGAATACTTTGATAAATTAACATATTGACAAATGACATCTTTTTGTGATGGTCTCTTGCTCTATGCTACCTACTTAACCATCACACATATACTTACACATTCCCATACATTTTATTTATTCAAATACTTAGTACACCCATTTTAGCACATACTTTCATTTACTCATTTCCCATGTTGATCTAGCCCCTTTTATAAATGGGGTTGTTTCTATGGTCACAAAATTTACAATTTCAAATTCAAATTTTAATTTTAAAATTGTTTGACTCTCGTTTATACCCTTATTGTTGGGACCCATTAAACACAAATTTGTACAATATGTTTCTATCTCCTTATATTTAAAGGTATTCAATGCATTGTTTTAAACATTTGTGAATAATCAATCATTTCTCAAGTATGCATTAATTCATATTAGAACATTTGGATTTAGTGCACTAAAAGGAATCTAGATTTGCATGATCATTATTAACATCTATGTATGAATTGTTGTTTTTGACCATTCATGCATATTTCTATAGGTTGACCTAGGAGAACATATCCCCTTGTGACATAATGACAACCTTACACTTAACAAGGTGTTTGTAAATGCCACTAGCTCTCAAATATGAAAAGACAAAAGAAACATAGACAAATTAGATACATTGAAGAACAAGTTTTAGAGATTGTTACATCAAATTCATGGTGAAGGACATCTATGTAAATGTGGACATAACTATGTACAAAGGAACAAGAATATTTTGATCCTCAGGTAGATATCAAACCAAGATTCACTCTTACATATCTTGAGGCATTACATATTTTAAAGGGATTTCAGAGAATTCAGTTGGATCACTCCTTTAGAGCTAAGTATTTCTATTTATATTTCCTATGATAATTGTTGTGAATTATCATATTATTAGTTCTAGATAGAATATTTATTTTGTCTAGGTCAAATGTGCTTATGTGTGTGCATTTTATTGGATTAGCTTGACTAAACTTAAGGAAAGTTTATTTTTCTTGACATATTATTACTCAATCTATCCTACATGATCGATCTTTTGTTACAAGGTTTCCATCTATAAACACTAGGGGTTTTAAATCCAATATAAATTTGTCTTATCATTTATTTCCATATTTTCCTTGGATCTTTGTATGCTTATATATTTTTATTAGGGTTTGGGTAGACATTGTCATTTATATTTTATCCCATCATGCCACCCTAAGTTCTACATTCACATCACCTATTATGGCTTGTTCCTTGATTGATCAATATTAATTTGATTTATATTTTAACATGTTTCTTTCATATCTTGTGATGCATCTATCCTTGATATACTTATAAATTTATTTGTTATGGATATGCTTCTACCTTCTATAGAAGTGTTTCTCTATCATGTTTTATCTTTCCCCTATTTTTAGAGTTGGATAATGCAAACTCTACAATATTAGAGATACTTAGTTCATTGTAAACCCATAAATTTTATGATGATCTTATACCTTGTAACAATAATGAACATACATTGAGAAAGGATCCTTTATGTGATTCACTCATTCGTGACATTAGTGTACCTAGTGAAGATATATACATCTTATAATAATATTGCCTCTAGATTCATATGCTTTGAATGAATTATATTCTTCTATACATGATGATGAGATATATAATGACCAAAATTCTACATAGCATATGAGATATATGGATATGTATACTTGATATAAAATTTCTTTAGATGCTGATAGATTATGCCTTGATGATACTCTATTAGATTATCATGTTAATTTCATTGATGCTTCATTGCCTTATTATAAATTGCATGATGGTATTATAATCCTTAGTGAATATTTATATGATGATTATGATGGGCTTATTGATACATCCTTACATGAGAATTATTTCTTAATTTCCAATTACCATGACATAGATGATGATATTTTATTGATTAACAAATTTAGATCATACCTAAGTGGTAGAGATTGATCATTATTGCCCTACATTTCCTTTAATAACTTGAACACTAATTTTATTATATTTTTTTAGACCTAATTCACCTAAGGATAGTGTGGACTTGGAGATAAACAGGCTCATAATTTATATTCTAATTTAAATCTAGTTATTAATATGGATTATGTGTCTTTTGTACCCTATTTCCATGTTGCCTCAAATTCAAATGATTAATCTTGTGGGGAAAACATATCAAATATTAATAAGATGATAAAATGTCTTTTGAAAACCACCTATCTGACCTACCAACAAAATTAATTGACCTAATTTACCTCAAGATATGTATAAAATAAAGGAATATGACATCATTCAACAAATACAAAGTACTCAAGCTAAAATATCTCTATGAATATAGTGTGTTAAATCTGATAGTGTTCTGACAAGTTTGCAAGTGGAAATAAGAGTCTCAATTTGACATTACAGGACTGCAAAAGTTGAGGACACCCCTACAAGGAGCCATATGCCTTAGGGTGTCTATGTCCTCCTACAGTGGCTGAAACCAATTTTTTGGACATGTACATATTACTGAAATTCCTAGATCTGCTTGAAATTTACTATTTCAATTTATCAGTTGATAGATTATTGCATTTTTCATATTAGGGCACATAGTCTAATTAGGTTAATCAAGGAAAAATCATTCCAATCCATTTCCCATCCCTTAAAGATGTAGATCTAGGTCTATTGGCTCACCTTCATGGTTGAAAGTCAATCTATATACCTTGTTGATCTCCATCTTAATGAAACCCTAGAGAAAGGCCTTGAATCATATTGTTATAAGAATTTAAACTTTAGGATCACCTTTTTATTTGTTTCACCTAATATGGATTCAAATGTGCACTCTTCTTTAAACCTAGTTTTAGTACCATCTCTTCATAAACCAATTTATTAGTGCTACCACTATCAATGATAACTACAACTCTTACATCTGGATTTACATATGGTTTGGAAAAGACTCCATCTTTGAGTTGATGCATCCTCATCCATGTTTGGTCTCACCAAAAATCTCTTGAACATAATATATTGTCATTCATCTAGTTCTTCCACTTGTTTTGGTGATGCAAAACTTTCTTCATCCTCTTGCACTATATGATTTCTATTTGTGCTCCTCTTGCTACTTTTCTAATGTAATTGTGGTTACTAAAAATATTTATGACAAACTTCTCCACACCTATAACATGTGACAAATAATTCTCTATTGTTTTTTCCTTGTCCTCTCATTGAATATCCTCATCCTCTTATTCTATGGCTTGATTCATTTTTCCATTTAGTGCTTCCTTCTTCTTCCCAATTATGCATTCCTTTGCTATTATTCACTTGTTCTATTCCTGTTGGAAATATTCCTCTCCCTCTTGAACTATTTTTGTTTTTACCTAGATATCTTTTGTTCAACCTTTAGAGCATACCATTAAGCCTCTTCAATTCTAGTAATTCTTGACATACTCATTTCATCTTGAGTATTAAATATCAACCCATTTACATTCCTGGCTACCCTTTCTCTATCCATTTCATGATGTATAGGTCTAATGACCATTTTGTTGAATTATTTTGTATAGTTATTTATGATCATGTCCTTTTGTTTTAAATTTTGAATCTTTTTAAATAGCTCCAACCCATAATACCTAGGAATAAATTTGGCCTTTAATATGGCAACCATTTGAGTCCATTAGGTTATCCTCATCTCACCATTTGCAACTCTCTCCACCAAAGTGCAAATTGTCCCTTAAGTTTTTTTGTACAAAATATACCCTCTATGGGTCATGGATATCTTCAAGTCAAAATATTCTTCCAATTCACCTATCTAGTCTATCAACTCTTCAAGGCTTAATGTACTAGAAAAATTTAGGACCTCCATTCAATTATATTTGATGATATTGGAAAGAGTTCTCAGGAAATGTTCTTGTCCTTCATCTATTGGCTATTTATTTTCTCTCTCAAACTCTCCAACTATTATTTCTTCATCACTAGCATGGTATTAAAACATAGAAAAATAGAACCCTAGGTCTAATGTGTAAACCTAGGATTCAATTTTTTTATTGTGGTTTTGGGGTTTTGCTTATGTTTCATTAAGATGGAGATTAACAAGATGTGTAGATTGAATTTAAATAATTAAGGCGAGCCAATAAAACTTGGATCTACACCTTATTGAGTCTAAGAATGGATTGGAATTGATTTTCCTTGATTAACCTAATTAAACTATGTTCCCTAATATGCAAAATGCAAGATCTCAATAATTAATAGACTAACACAAAGAATTGCAAGCAGATCTGAGAAGGGCATGGGACTGTGTACCTATCCTAAAAATTTGTTGTTGGTCAAAATAGAAGGATAGAGTCACCTAGGGGTGTATGATTCCCTATGGGGGTGTCCATTTAAACTATTTTTGCAATCCTCTGATGTTGGATCTAAGCTTCTAATTCTTGGTTGCAAAGTTGTTAGAACATAGTTAGATAATTATATAGGTGAGTTTTTATGAGTTGAAAAGATGTGATTCAAAATATCCTAGTGGTGATTCAGAGGTGTCAATTCAAGAAGAGATGGAAAATATCAAAAATTCAAGTTTTTTGGTATTTTCTACATTTTAGTAAATCACATTTTTAGAGGTCTTCGAAGTGGAATTTGGGGTTAGAAGTCTTGTTGGTCCCTTAAATGGAATGTGTCATAGGAATTTGATTTAATAAACTAAAATTATATCTCTTTGAGACCTTTCTAACAAGGTAGAGAAGTTTAGATTTTGATCACTAAGCTAGAAGTTGTTTTATTGATTTAGTTTTTTTAATTTCAAATTCCAAATAATGTGATGACTGTTGGAATCGCTCTTGCTATGTACATATACCAGTTTTGAATGTAAATAATTTAGTTTTGGATCTGCATACAACTCTTTTTTTAGTTTTATGTTCTATTGAAAACTCTCACATTATCATAGGTTGTGCGCTAGGTATTGTCTTCAAATTTATAACTTAGATCAAGATGTAGAGCTTCAATTGAAAAAAATGAACAACTTGTCTACAAAATTTCTTCAATCCTCTTCAAACCTAAAACCTGCACATTCAAAGAGAGGGATTCAAGGGTTGTGCCATTTAGGGGCTTTCCTAAGTCAAACCTCATGTTAGTGTTTCCACTTACACAATGGAAATGTCAATGATAAAATGATAATGGATAGGAAGGAATGATGAAATCAAAAAGTGCTACAACTCACCACCCCTCAATGGCTTCCTTGAAGGACTAGAGACATACACATCACCTCAAGGTCTTGGATCTTGCTTACTTGAATGATTGAAATTTCTTTGGAGACCTACAAAAGGGGTTAGCCTTTACAAAACAATGATAATATGACAATATGAACTAACATATGCTTTTACATGATGTTTGGATCTTGAATTGCTGCTATAAATAATTGAAATGCTACTCTTGAATTGCATTGAAATACTACTCTTGAATTACTCTTAAATTATCTCAATGTTCACCTCTTGCTAGATAGATTGTAAATGATGCAATAACTAGGTATTTATAGGAATTTATTCAATTTCCCAAAAAATAGATCCCAATAGCCAACTTTTACAACTTGAATTTTGAATGTTAAAATGCTGACACTGACATATCCAAAATTCATCCCCAACAAAATAGGGGGACCCATATGCCCTAGAGTGAATGGGTAAGCTCTATTTTCTAGGACATTAACTATTGGGGTTAAAATCTTAATTGGATGCATTTGTTCAATGCTTGAAATTTCTCAAAAAATGGTACAAATGGGCTATAGAATGCATAATTTATGAAACTAGGGACCTAATTAGGCTCATTAATTTAGGGTGGAAAAAACATAGAGTGGAATTATCAAGGGTGATAATTTATGATGATACATGTAGCCCACACTTTAGTGAGAGTATGAGCTTACGCTCAAACTCACACTAAAGAAGAAAATCTATGTCAAGAGGGGTTCAATTTTTTAAATGTTGAAGAGATAGGATGACTAATGATCTATGGGAAGCGTGCAAGCCCCCAAGATCCAATATCCCATGGTAAAACAACATAAGCACAAATGAACACACATGTATGAAATGCAACAAGGCAACATACACAAACATACATGTTACAAAGCATGAAGCATACACTTTGAAAACACATGACATGATGGAACATAAAGATGACGATGAAATGAAAAAAATCATGATGTAAACATGAAGAATACACAAAAAAGACATACAACAAATACAAGGTTAGTGCTAAAATATTCAAGTTGGTAAGGAAAAGAGACCTCCATCTTAAATTGTGTCAAATACCAAATGTCATCCATCAAATAAAGGAGTTCTCCCATGAGGATTAGCAAGTTGCATTTTTCCACATCACTCATGAGCTACATGGATCTACTGCCTAGAAAGATATATTATGCTAGGTGTCCATGCAATACAATGGGTTCCATAAGGTTAGCAAGGTCTATTATGCTAAACACTCATAAAACACATTTCTCCACTGGCAAGAAAGTTGTGTTATGCTGGGTGGCCATGTTAAAAAGGGGCACTCAATTTCATGACCCAATAAGCTCCGTTATGTTGAATCCATGAACTATCTTACAAAATCTCACTTCAAGGAGTGCATAAAACTCACCTCAAGGGGTGCATAAAGTTTAATGTCACGAGGGATGAATAAAAATCACCTCAAGGGGTGCACAAAGTTTAATATCACAAGGGACAAACAAAACTCACCTTAGGGGGTGCATAAACAATGACAAGATAAGGCAAAAAACTTAAGGGGTGTTATAATAACACCACCAAAAAAAGATGATTTACAAGAATAACAAAGGGAATTTTTTTTAATGCATGAAAGGTTACACCTTATGGAATATCATGTCATGACACCACCACCAAGAGAGGACTAGTCATGGAATAAAATAATCACACCTTAGGGAATACTAGCCATAGCATTACCACCAAGGGGAACGCTATATGCCAAGAACTTAGGTCACACACTTAAGGTACATCAAAACCAATACCACAACAATGGAGACACTTCACATAAAGCAAGAGGCCACACTTTGATTGACAAGATCACACTTCCTAGGAGATGTATGCTATCATCACTGAAAAGGGACCATTCCACATACAAACAATGAGCGGGGGACTATATGCCCCCCTTAAAATGTTAGTGCACTTGCTACACTAATGTTTTAAGGAGAAACATAGGGATCCTTGCTAGAAGGAATGCACCAAACACAAGGCTACATAACTCCTTGCCGCCCAAGTGTAGGGACAAAGATGAGCCAAGATGGATGATGATGTGTTGCTCCATGTGAAATGAAATATGATTGCATAAATCCTAGTTTATACCCCCATGTATGGTAGTGAGTATTGTGTGATACTACAACTACCACATGGAAAGGAGAAACAATTAATGATATTTATTAAGTGGAGATATTTTTGATGTTTTTGTTATTTTTGAAGGAAAATATCCAAGACCTCTTGTTGTTTCTTGCATGTTAGGCTCTATGGGGACATAGATACCTTGTTATTTTACACCACATCCTTTTCCATTATAACCAAGTTGTTTTAAAAGTTCATAACCTCTTCCATAAATGGCTTCCATTTCTTTCAAAGAAGGTGATGCTTCATAATAACTTTCATCATATCTGGATGTGTAATTTTTGTTTTCCTCTTTTCTAGGAGTTTTGGATTCAAATGATTTTGATGGTTCAATGATAGATTGTGTTGATATCATTGCATCTTCTCTCTTTTCTTGGTTTTGTTTGTGTGATCTTGTATTCTCCTATGAATGTAGGTGTAAAATATAATGAACCCTAATCATCTTCCAATAGTTTTGTCACCGATGAAATACACTCATATTTTTCCTCTACTTGTAAACATTCCACTTTTGTAATTGGTGTCAATGTGCTTAGAAGATTCATCATTCTTTTTTCAATTTGTAAATACTTTTCAGATTTTGGATAAGATTTTATCGTGTAAACCTTATTGGTGTAAGTGTATTTCATTAAGTGATGAAGCATTGAACGCACTCATTTCATCTCGTGAATCCATGGCCTACCCAAGACAATATTGTATGAAATAGCATGGGGCATCACATGAATGGGGGTTTTCAACATAACCTTACCAACTTTGATAGGTAATGTTATCACACCAAGTAGTTGTCTTCCCACATTGTCAAAACCAAAAATAGATAAAGAATTTGTTTGAATCATGTCAGGTTCACCAAAATGAAACATAGAAAAATGGAACCCTAGGTCTAATGTGTAAACCTAGGATTCAAATTTTTTGTTACGGTTTTGGGGTTTTTCTTATGTTTCATTAAGATGGAGATCAACAAGGTGTGTAGATTGAATTTCAACCATGAAGGTGATCCAATCAAACCTAGATCTGCATCTTATTGAGTCTTAGAATGGAATAGAATTGATTTTCCTTGATTAACATAATTAGAATATGTGCCCTAATGTGGAAAATGCAAGATCCCAATAATTAATAGACATAAATAGAGAATTACAGGTAGATTTTGGAAGGGTAGGGGACTATATACCTATCCTAAAAAGTTGTTGCTAGTATGAATAAAAGGACATAGTCACCCAAGGGCATATGAGTCCTTATGGGGGTATCCAAAAACTATTTTTACAATCCTCTAATGTTGGATCTGAGTGTTTAACTCCTCTAATGGTTCAATAACCAAGCCTTTAAAGCTATAACTTAGAGATTAGATATATGCACTAAGTAGTTATCTTGTTCATCATGAAGGTTCATTTCATTATCAACCCAGGCATGTGAACTTGAAATGGGTCAGCATTGTCTATGCACTAGGACTCAATTGTAGTCATCCTTGTCCTATAACTAGAAAGGAAACAATACTAAAAGTAAAATGCTTGAAATGAATTAGCATAAGTACTAAGCATGAATCAACAACTAAACTAATTGAAAGGAATGAAAAAAAGAGAAATCTCAGCAAATAGACATGAAGTTACTTTGTCTGTCTTAGCTATAGGAACAAACACATAATGAAGTTCCAATGGTTGCAAGAATAAACAACTGCTAAGAACATAACTAATTACTAAATAGAAAAGTAACTACTAAATTGAATGGATGGAATTCTCACCAAGTGGCCCCCCTTTAATGAGTCTTCCCAAAACTAACTCAGATGCAACAAACTAAAGTATCATTTTATTCATTGAAAACGTTGTTACATCATAACAAAATGACTATATTCCTTGAAACTGAAAATGAAAGTACAATATCCAAATGCCCAACCTTGTGAAGAGGAACATCTGATCATTATTTATAGAAGGAAAGCTTATAACTAACCCTAATTAATTGGGTAGTCGAATCCAACAAACTAGGAGAATGCCATTTATTGAAAGCATGAAAAAGAGGAAGGAGGTTATGCATGCACACGACTTAGTCAAACCAGTCTTGCCTCAATGAGGATCTGACATAACAAAACCTCCTAAATCTACTCAACTAATAGACATGGGTATTTAAAGGTAAGTTATAACTTCCACACGAGTGATAAATTTCCCTCCATTGACCTCTTTAATGTCCATCTTTTTGACTCCTTTAGTAACCGACCAGTTGGCATGAACTTATTCCACTTTGCAAGATTCATTTATATTTGCATCTTAATGTAAACTTGCATTATGACATTAGAGTGCACAAGACAATTTTATATCCATAATCACCTTAGAATAACATTCATTCAATCACATGTAAAATTAATATAGATATATCACATAACAGGTTAATACTATCAAAAGTTACAGGGATAAGTTCATGCCCAAAGTTCATAAGTTTAGGGAAATTTCATAGAAAGTATTAGTAACCAGGTGCTAAAACCCTATGGTAAAAATAACAAACATATGATAAATCATAAGAAAAATGAATCATTCTTTGGACTCATCATCTCCCCCCAACCTAATGATCTGTTGGTTCTCCAAAAGAGGGAACTCAATTCCTTTTCCTTACCAAAGCCCTGAAATCACCAATTGTTGTCTTCCCTTGATCAGTCTCTCCAGTTTCTAAATTTGGATCCCAATAGAACCCTTGCTTGCTTTCCAGTGTACACCACCTTGGCCTCTCTACACCTACATCATACTAATAGGTTATGTGGTCTGGCACTGGCCACAACAGAATAGGTGGCTGAAATATTAATGAGAGCCAATAGTGTTTCTTCGTCCTCCCAAGATGTATATACCTGATGCTTCATTTGAAAGTTGCATACTAATTTGCAGGGAATGAGGTTCAACCTATTTTAATTGATCTGGAAAGTCATTCCATCTCTGTGATAAATATCCCAATACTGTCCTTCCTATAGTGGCAGCTACCTGTTCATATTCTAGGTATGCTTCCTCCCTAGAAGGCATGATCTTCTTTTTTTACTTTGGATTGTAAAGAAGTATGTGCCATGTGTAGTAGATATCTGCAGGATTACTTGATTTAGCTCTTAGAGATAGGGGGTATGGAGTTCATTTTCTCTATATATTTTGAATTGTTTCCCCTAGCCGATTTCATTATGAATCCATAACATTAATTCCCTCAAGTGAATATCCCCAATATATAGCAATGGATTCCATTAATGGTCATTGAGAACAACATAGTTGTTTAAATATAACTCACATAGTAAATTCTTAATTTCAGGAGGAGAGGATTGGTAAGCTTGGAAAAATTCTTGTGGGGTTTTAATGGAAGAGTTTAGACTAGAAATGAACCTTGAAAACTTAAAAGAAAGATTACACTTCCTTGAATGCAATGCATATACCCTCGGGGAGTCCTAAATTCCATAATTTGTGGTACTAGAGCCACCAAATTTTTTACCTTATCCTTTAATGTAGTAATCTCTACATTCTTCTCCTCATTTTCTTCATTTTTCTTATTGATTTCCTCATGTAGCTTGGTTTTTCTCTATTCCATTCTTCTTCTTTCTCCTACATTTCTTTCCATAAATCCAGGGCTATTGATGCCCATGAAAAAGTAGGAGGTTTATGCTTTCCTACTAGGATCTTCCCTTGCACTAGTTCATGATGTTCAACTTGCTCTGCAACAACAATGAGTTTTGCCAATCCTAAATTTTCCTGCCCCTTAGGAGCTTTTTCCTTCTTTCCAGGTTTCCCTTTGAGTCGATGGATCCTCTTTGGAGGTGCACCAGTAGTAGACTTAGTCAGTTTTGATTTCTTTGGAGGAATTTTATTTTTCCTAGTGGTTGCAGGATGCTCAGTTTCTTTAGTTTTTCGCTTCCTAGGGCTAGGATTTACCTTTCTTGGTTTTTGCTTCTTAGCCTTCCCTTTACTAATTTCTTCTTTTCTCATTTTTTCTTCCTCTTTTTGAATAGCAACCCTAGTGCGAACTATGGCTTTAGGGGAAACATCGATATTGGGGTTCGAAGATGAACTATCTTCATCTGCATGTTCGGATTCAGAGGAACTAATTTCTATTGTAGATTTTGCTGCAGGAAGGTTTGTGCTAGGAATTGCCCCAGAAGTTGAAGCTCCAGGAGTGGATTTAATAACCCCCTCATCCCCACTAACCCCATGAGTTAGGGGTTGATCTCTAGGACCCACATTTCCTAATCTGAACTTCTTAATATTCAAAAATTCATCCCATGACATATTGGACACATCTTGCAAATATTTTTCTACCAGCAATTTAATCAAACAATGAATGGAAACGAAGTTATCCCTACCTTTCTATGTCTCAACAACCATGATTGCAAGAAGACTGTATAGTATGTTTGGCACATTCATCCTCCTTCCATGTCTCATGTGATTCAAAAGCTTGAAATGCACAGAATGAAGACAGGATTGGCGACCCTCGTAGGTAATGTATTTGATAATATAAATAGCAACTTGTTTCCACATTTTCGACAAAGAAGTTCTTCTTGTTCCTTGTTTATCTATAACAAGTGGAGGTTCACTACTCTCGATGAATTCTACTCTAGTTGACCTAACATCCCTAGAAGCAGGGTAGGGTTCTCCTTCAACGGGAAAAACTAACACTTCAACAATCCTTTCTTTGGTGGCTATAACTTTTAATCTTTTCACCATTGCCTCACCATTAGAAAAATTTAGTGCAAATTCTAAGGCAATGTCATTATTAAAACTATTTAGCTTCAGAAAGTAATCTAGCCAACCAAAATTTCTAAATTCAAGCTCACATAGTGCATCCTATAGGATTACCTAGTGAATTGTTGGTTCACTTCTGATTAATTGACCTCCCATTGCCTCCACTCACACTCTTTCAAACACCTCTGCAAAGACTTCTTTCCTGCAATCCTTCAACCAAAAACCCAATTTCTCTTCCACTTCCTACAATTCTCACCAATACTAACACCAATGTTGTATGACCTCTCAATTTACCTTTTTAGTGGCATTATGATTCTGACTAAAGAAGTAAAGAAGACACTAAAGGAGGGGTATTATCAAAGAAAATGGTGATGGCTTAATGTCATATCATGCATGCAGAATGCCACTTCAACTACATCATTTCAAATTTTCTGCCATGCTGGCACATGAAATATGACTAATGACATGTATGACACGTAGGTTCACACTTCGCCCCCCCAACCTAAATAAAAGCATGTGTTTTCACAGGCTGGAATGGAAGTATGATATAACATGGCATACTAGCATGATTTTCTATGTGAAATATCAATATTAAAGTACAATAATCAAATAAATGCATGTAAGGTAATTAATATACATTAGGTCATTATGCACGTACCTTAAAAAGTTGGATTTTTTTTCCAAAAAGTGTGGAAGGAAGTATAGGTCACCAAAAAAGTATGGTTGATTTGTTAAATAAAGTGATGGTGGAGTGAAGTGGAAGAGAGAGAGGGGATGGAGATGAATGGGCGAGTAGTTTTATTAATGGAGAAATTAATTCCCACAAAAAGTGAAATTTTTTATTATGGTTGCATGCATACCTTTGACTAGCTAGAAGGTTGGACACTAGGTCCACTTCCTTCAACTGCAGGAACTTCGGGGTTCTGGTATTCAATAAATTGTTGCATGAATTCCTATTTGAGGTAGGTTTATGGTATAGCCTGAGACGATGACCATTGACCAGGAGCTTGAACCTGACAAGATCAATTGTTGTAAGTTGAACAACACCATTGGGGATGACCTCTGCAATCTCATATGGTCCCAAATAGCGGGTTTGAAGTTTGCCTAATTTGTCTTTATACCTGGAATCATAAAGAAGTGCTCAGTCACTTGGCTGGAACTTCTTTTCTTTGATGTATTTATCATGCCATCTAACTCTCTGCCTTTGCACCATCTTAGTATGGTGGAGATCTGATTTCCTCATCTCATCTAAGGCATTTAGTTGCATAACCCTATCCTTTTGTGCCTCAGATATATCTATTCCAAGGTCTAGTGATGTTCGAAGAGTTTTGTGTTCAAACTCTGTAGGCATCATTATTGTTTTTCCATATAATAGTTCAAAGGGAGTAAAACTAGTGGTGGTATTCTAAGTGGTTCTATAAGCCCAAACAACTTCTAGCAACCTATTTGCCCAATCTTTGTTGTGGATTGCTAGTGTTTTGGTCAAAATAGATTCTATTTCCTTATTTGTTACCTTAGATTGGCCATTGGCTTAAGGGTGATAGGGTGTAGATTTTCTATGCCTGACATTATACTCATTCACCAATGTTGTGACAAGAGTGGATGTGAACTAAGCCCCTTTATTTGTGACTATTTCTCTAGGAACTCCATAGTGTGTGAAGATTTCTTCATAGAGGAATTTTGCAACTTCATTGTCCCTAGCATGTTTCATGGCTTTGACCTCAATTCATTTAGTCACATAATCAGTACAAACAAAGATGTAATATTTTCCATTTGATGGTGGATCAGTTGGACCTACAAAATCAAGTCCACATTTATCAAATGGTGTGATAAATACTTGAGGGTTGGTTAGCCCATCCTTTGACACCTATTGTACTTCCTAGTGTACTTGCCTGTATCCTTATGAAGTGTAGGCCAATAATATCCTGTATTGAGAATATTCATGGCTGTTCTCTTAGCTGCAAAGTGTCCCCCACATGGTTCATTATGGAATGCATGTAGTATATCATAAGTTTCATCCTCTCTTATACATCACCTCATCACATGATTTGGTCCAGTATAGAATAAACAATCTGCTATCCATGAGAATGGAAAAGTTTTCTCAATAAGAACCCTTCACTCTTTTGGAGAGAAATGAGGGGGAACTCTTCCTATGACCAAATAATTGGCTATATCTGCATACCAAGGTGTGTGCACACTGATGGAGAAAAAAATTTCATTAGGAAAGGAGTCATCAATGACTTGAGTGTCCTATGATGTAGTCAATCTGGAGAGAAAATCTGCGACAACATTTTCCTTACCTGGCTTGTCTATAATGGTGATATCAAATTATTGCATTAACAACAACCACCTTGCTAACCTTCTTGAAATCAATAGCTTGTTCATAAGGTATTTTATGGTTGCATGGTCTATATGGACAAAGATCTAGTATCCTGTGATATAATGCATGAACTTGTTGAGAGCATAAATGACTTCCAACATCTCCTTCTCTGTCACTGTGTAGTTAAACTCAACCCCTTGTAGGTTCTTGCTGACAAAGTAGATTGCATTCTCTATTTCTCCCTCTTTTGTCCTTAGACAACCCCTATAGCATAATCAGATACATTTGTGTGAATATGGAAAGGGAGTCCCTAATTAGGGCCTTTGAGCATTGTTAGAGACCTAAATTTGCACCCCTCTTCCAAGTTGTGAAAGAACTCAACAAATTTGGATTAACATGGGACTAATTTCAGGTTGTGGGTATCCTATTGTGAAAGAAAACCTCCAGATTATGGGCTGGCTCCCCTTTTGATGTCACCTAAACTAATGATTTCTTGAGGAAAAGGGTAAAAAGATGCATGAAAATGAGAATTAATTGAAACTACTAAGGGTGATACACCAAAAAACTAACTAAGACCTGGAAACAACCTACTCACATTCAAAATAGTGACATCCTGGTTTACACAACTCATTTTTACATGCATTCTTGCATAAGTAATTTATAAGAAGGTTTTTCAGCTGCACTCATAGAAGGAAAAGATTTCACAACCAAAAGCACTTTGTATTTACTAACACAACTTATAACCTGCAATAATACACTTTTTTTGCTAAATAGGTGCTTAACAATGAGACAAAACTAGAAGGAAAGCTAGATTTCACAAGCAATTTGATCAACCACTAACTACACATAGTAAAACATGAAATGAGAAGGCACATATTCAATGTAATTGATTCAAAGTACTCACTGGTATACAAGTCTATCTCTAAGTTACAATACTGCTCCTGTTGAAAAGATAACTCCAAAATCAAGCTATCACTCTCCTGGAAAGAAAAAACTAACTTCAATAACAAAGATTGAAGTTACTTAAGAAAAAATTCAAACAACTCTCACACACAAGTCCATCTAGAAGGTTTTGGTCAGATGTAGCAGAAAATGCCAAAAAGAACCTTGTAAAATCACTCCAAATTGTCCTCCACATCAAGCAAGGTCAAGCCAAGACCATAGTCACACTAAAAAATGTGACAAAAATGCCTCCAAATAGTCTCTTCCCTCCAAAAATAGTCAAATACAACCCTCCACACATTTCTCATGTCTTCCAGTCATCATTTTTCTCCAAGAGCTTTGACCCACACTTTTAGTGCTTTTACAAAAGCATAAGACTCCATTTTTCATTTAAAATAATAACCTGATTAAGTGATTCATAATAACATCAGTTAATCAAACTACTTTACATTTTAAAACAAATGAAAAAAGAGGCCCCACCACCTCTTTGGATTACATCAATATTTGCATTATAAATAACATTAAATAAAAGTGATTTAAAAATCACTTAAATAATGTCTTACAATTGATAAAAAATGCAAAACAAATGATATACTCCAAATGCTTGTAAAAGAATTCAAGCAAAATTAAACTCCTCCAAGGAATTTGATCATTTTTAATTCACCCCTATCTTCCGCATTTCAAAGCCACAAGTGACTTATGACTATCACTTGTTCAAACAATTCTCCTTTCAAAAACAAAAAAAAAGACCAATGATTCAGCCTATGTGAGAGGTGAGAAGGCAGATTTCAAAGTCTTGAAGGCATTGCATTTTGCAAAGATAGTGAAAAAGCACCAAGGCATAGGGTTGGTCTCCAAAATGTAACACAAGGAAAAATTGCCTGTCTTTGTGAAAGCCACATAAGACAAACATGCCTAAGGTATAAGACTCAATCACTTAGCCCACGTAGCAATTAAATTGCTTTGCAATTTTTTAAAAAACACAAGGTAAAATACTTTAGTCAACCTCCATAGGGTTTCTAACCCTAAACAAAATCAATGGAAAAAAGTGAAAGTTTATTCATTTTGTAACGAACCTTCTAGAGAATTTCTCTGTTGCCATGGGGTTTTGATGAAAGCACTGGGAAAATGGTGTTTTTGGCAGATTCTAACTAGTCTCTTGATGAAAACTTGTGATTCCTGACTGGAAGAATGAGGTAATGTGTTTTTGAACAAAAAAAAATTGGCTTTTTTATTATTTGCAAGCCATTTCATGAACTAAGGCTGTGACTGTAAGTGTTTTCTTATGTAATTTGTTGACCTCCATTTTTCTTTGTGGGTTTCTTTTTGTCCTTAGTCGCCATGATTGAGGCTCTTTGAAGCTTTGAAGGTGAAAGCAACTAGCATATTTCAATGAGAATGAAGCTCAAGCTTAGGTAAGCTCACTTCAGGCATATTTCTTCATTGTTTCTACAAATTTTGCTCAAACTTCGAGCTCCTCCCATAGTGAAAATGGTAAAAGTTTAGCCCTCCTATATGTATTTGCAATTTATGAACAAACCCCAAATGGGTTTTTTTTGTCTTTTGAAGAAGAATGATACTTCTAGGCCGCGACCATGAAGAAGTGACTAGGGTTTTTACATACTTTTGTTTTTCTTTAAGCATTTGGCTTGTGAGCTCGACCTCCTAAGAAAATGACACTTTTTTGTATGCATAATGGAAGAAAACCTCCTCTTCACCTCTGTATTTGAATTTTAATGTAAAAACACAAAATGGGTATGTGATTTGTGAAAAAAATCTAATCTTTAGGCCACGACCATGAATAATGCATTGGGTCTTTTCCATTCTTTGTTTGTTCTGAATACTTCCATGAAATCTCTCTTTCACCATTTTTGTATCTGTTATCTTATTATAAAACCTCAAGTGGGTTCCTATCAATGTAAACAAAAATGGGTTTTATTAGGCCACAACCATGAATAAGCACCTAGGTTTATTGCATTTCATTGTCTTTAGCATTTTTCTATTTGTTCTGAAAAGAAACCCCATGATGCATCTGGGTATTTTAAATCTTTCATTTCCCTCTTAAAAGAAACCCTAACTCAAGGGTTTGTATTCCTTGTGTACAATATTTGGAGGGTTTAGATTTGGCCTTACCCATTTACACACATGGGTCCATTTGAGAAACATTCTTTCTAAGAAGAAACAAGAAACTAAATGAATTCACACCACTGTATGGTATAGACATGAAGCAAGACATAACTTCTAGCACCATTGAAACCACCCGTATGCATTCATTTTTGATATTAAGGAAAGATATATTCTATTCTGTTTCTCCACCCATTGTTGTTTACACTGGAACAAATTTCTGAAATTGCAAATTTTTTTTGTTTAAAGATTCAAAATAGATAATTTTCTGCAATGCAATCTTGAATCTATGACATGATATGACTATGAGAGGGCATTTTTGGCCATCATGTGACTATGTGGTTGTCTTTTTTCAATACTCTTCAAATGTTCACTTCCTTGCTATGTTCAATCATGATCATGCACTATTTCACTTGTTCACTATTGTTTGAAATGCATTATCTTGTAACTCAGTGTTGATGAGCTGATATCAAATGGATGAAATCTTTTGTTGATCCCTTCCTAATATGCTTGGTTGGTCTTTAAATGAAAATATTTAGACTTACTGAAAAGAAACAACCTACTTGACCATTTGAAAAGCAAAAAACATATGAAAAGAAATATTTTTATCTCAGATACAAACAAAATGTATGTTCAATACCTCATCTCTCACTGTTTGATTCTTGTTATGCATGATATCTTGATGTATATGGTGGCTATTCATGTTTTTCTTTGAGTGATATTTGTCACTCTTTGTCATGACACAGTTCACTTATCCTAGCATGCTATGATGTTCATAATACATATGAATGCATCTTTAATGAAGTTTTTTCCCACCATTTCAGATTCATGGCCTGCTCATTGTATTTTGACAATGTTTAATAGCTCCTCTTGAAACCAAGAAATATCCCCTTGCTGCCCTATATCATGTACTAATTATTGTTGTCCCTTCATGAGATGTAGTATGATTTGGTGTTGTCCTTGTCATGAGATCATTTTTTCTATCTTGTAGCATCAAATGACCGTACCTGTGCCTCTGTTGAGTGAATGATTATTAATTGTTCAATGCGAACAGTACATACTCTGCCCCTTTGTAATATGCATTCCACCCATTGTGATGATCATGCTGCCCTGTATGATTCTTTCATTGTTGTTGTTCCTTCATGAGATAATTGTTGTTGCCCTCTTATCCATTTAAGACTTCCCTTTGCAAACTCTTAAAGGTCATTGTTATACTCACTTGGCATCATGACCTTGGCTGCAAAATCGAGTTTCATCTCTATGTTTCATGATTGCTTAATGAATATTAGTACTCATTACCATTCCTTTTGATTTAATCCTATTGGGTAGCCATGTGTCATTTATGGTGGTGACCTAAAATCTCACCATCCTAAGTGATGTGTGCTTGTTCAATAGGATTGAAGTGAGATGAATTGAACTATGTATTTCATGCAACAATGCATGACTTTCCTTGTTCCTTCTTGCTACTCCATATGACCCATGAAGGTTTCAGGCATGACTTGATATCTCCTTCATTATATTAATAGATGCATAATTGAACTTGATGCATCTATAATTGAATTTGATGCATCACGAAAATCTTTTACTTCTTTAATAAAATAAATCTTGGATCCACTTAAGAAGATTGAAAGACATATCCAGCAAAGTATACTACCCCTTTTGACATGATGTCAACCTATTGACTGATTCATTGTGAAAAGATGAAGGGTAACTCTCTTGACAGTTCACATTACTTGTTGCATCTTTTGAATATGATAATGAAAGTTGATCAACTGGTGTGATTCCATATTGATTTAATGCATCAAGAATATGTTTATCATTGATTTGATCAAGTTGCTCAATTGCCTATCCCTCTTAAAACATCAAAGGGCAGCATGTTGGGCTCAACCCTCATGGGAGCCACATTTTACCCCACATGTTGTAATCAACTGAATTAGAATAGTAACAAATATTTGTCCTAAATCTGCACAAGGAACAAACCAATTAGATAAACAAAGCATATCATAGGTGTGTTTGATTACTCCCTTCTTTTTTTGCTGGATACTTATGGTATGTTGTCTATTTTAATGCTTATGGACATCAAATTACATGTTTATGGATGTTTTGAACATATTTTGATTAGTGACCTTTCATTGCTCTAACAACACTACTTTTTTAGATGCAGGAAACCTAGGAGTAGCGAGGAGAGCTTCAAATGGAAGCAAGGAAGCGAGAAAGACTGAGATGATGTGGGACCAAGCTAGTGAGATTCATCATTCCACCAGGAAATGGTGGGTCTCTTTTCATTTTATGTGCAATTTCCTTTTTGTTTATCTATAGGCGTATAGTCTTTTCTTTATAAGCATTAGAATAGCCAGTCCCTTGGCTTGTGAGGGACATTATACACTTATGATCATCAATAAAGATTACATTTGCAATACATGTTGGTTTTCTTTCTTATTTTATTCAATTACAAAACTGGAATAATGCAATCTATTTTTGCAATCCCCTTTATGCACATAAATGAAATTTAGTAGAAAATGATGCATCTTTTAATGTTTAAATGTAAACACAAAAGAAATAATAAGTTACTTGATTTTGTTGGAAGCCAATATCAGGTAACAATCACAGGAGCATGGGTTAATGTTGTTTTTAAATCAGATAATGCTTTATCACAATCCTTTGTCCACTGGAACTCAACATCTTTAGTTAAAAGATTATAAATTGGTGCTGCCATCTTACTGAAATCTTTTATGAAGTGCCTATACTATCCTGCATGTCCTAGGAAACTTCTAACATCTTTTTGCTTGATAGGAATAGAAATATTGATAATTACCTCAATTTTGGCTAGGTCCACTTGAATTCCTTTTAGAGAGATATAATGGCCAAGGAAAACTCTTTCCTACATCATCATAAAGCATTTCTCACTGTTCAAGGATAGATTATGCTCCTCACATCTATGCAAAACCTTTCTTAGGTTTTCTAATGCTTCTACAAAATTAGTACCATAAGTAGTGAAATCATCCATGTAGATCTTCATACATTCATGTGAAATATATGAGAATATACTAATAACTACTCTTTGGAAAGTTGCAGGTGCATTGCATAGACCAAATGGGAGTACAAAATAGGCATAAGTCCCCCAAGGATAGGTGAAATTTTTCTTCTCCTGATCTTTAGGTGCAATCTGTATTTGATTATAACCACTTAATCAATCTAAGAAGGAAAAATACTACTTACCTGCAAGTGAATCTAATACTTGGTCTATAAAAGGAAGGGGAAAGCGATCCTTTTTGGTGGTAGAGTTTAGTTCTCTATAGTCAAAACAAACTCTCCATTTACCTCCCTTTTTAGGCACAATTACCAAAGGGGTCACCCATTGGCTGTTTGAGATAGGGTAGATAAATCCTGCATCGAATAACTTTCATAGTTCTCCTTTCACAACCTCCCTCAATGTAGGGTTGATTCTCCTTTGTGGTTACCTTACTGACATGCAATCATCTCTAATGTAGATCCTATGAGTATAGAGTTTGGGATCTAATCCTTTCATTTCATGGTAATCCCATGCAAATGCATGTTGATATAACTTTAACAGGTTTTTTAGGGACAACTGCTACTCTTGACTCAATTTGTTATTAATATTCAAAATTTTCCCCTTTGAAACTTGTACTTGTGTGATCAAATCAATCATGGTTGTTTCACTGATGCTTGGAATTTTTAGTTCATTCGGTAAAAATGTATGAAGTATATCTGTTGTTGTAGGAAATTTAGGTGCAGGGGAAGCTGGCAGAAGTATCTGCAATGGACATGCAGAACTAGATTCATGAGTGGGTGTTTCTTCATGCACTTCACAATGGTTTTGAATTATATAGGATAATATTTCATTTTCTTCCTGAAGCTGCATAAAAGGACTTCTGCCTATCATCATGAGCTATGCCACTGAATTGATCTCCTCGATCTCTTCTCCAACATGTGGCCAAATGGGGTTATCCATATCATGGGATGGTTGAACAGGAGGATAAAGGACAAGCTTTTTAGTGCTTCTCCCATCAGAAATAGTCATGTCCCTTGATTGAAATCCAATGTAAGTATCTATTGTAGCTAACCACGACCTTCTCAGAATAATGGGATACTCTCCTAATGTAACTTTAGGGGAAATGATCATGAAGTCTGCTAGATATTCCCAAGAGTCTAGAGTAACAACAAGGTCTTCTACTATAACATCTAGTTTGATAGTGGAACTGTCAGCAAGCTACATGACAGTAGGAGTAGGTCTCATATTTGTAACATTAAATTGCTGTAGGATATCCTTAGTCATCACATCAATAGCTGCTTCCAAGTCTATTAGAGAATTATTTACTTGGATTCCATTTATAATGACTCCAAATACAAGACTACCTAGGTAAGTATATTTAGGAATAGTTACTTTCCCAAGCATGATATTTGCCAACTGGCCCACCACATGAACGGTGGTGGGGACCTTCTTTTTCCTCCCTGGCTTTTTGAGACATGCTTCCTTAATTGCCTTACTATATATGGGGACATCCTTTATGGCCTAGAACAAAGGTATCTTGACACATATGTGTTTCAATTGATCCATAATATCAAAGGTTGTTTCTTCCTTTTCTTCCTTTTATTTAACAACTTCTACCCTTTGAGGAAATGATGGGTTTTGATCAGACTGTTGAATTGGTTCAGGATTCTTGTGCACACTTGACTAAGCAGGAATATCAAATAAATTTGGATGCTCCTCCTCTTCCATAGGAATCTTTATTATAATAGGAGTGTAAGGAGATGATAGAATGGTTCCTAAACGTAGATGAATTTCACTCACACTCACAACATATGCAAGAAATTGGTTAGGATCTATAGAGTGAATTGGTTGCTACTGTGGTTTGTTATTTTGGTTAGGTGTGGGCTGAGATGGTAACTAAGTAGGTCTAGGTGTGCTAGAGTTTGTGTTAGGAGGAGGAGGCATTATGGCAGGTTTTTGAGGCTGTGGAGGTGGCTACATGTAACTAGTTTCCTTGTTTGGCCATTGTTGTCCTCCCCTCCATTGGGATGTCTATTGCTAGTTTCCTAGAGGTTGCTGCCAATTCACCTAGAATTGTTGCCACTGAGGTGGAGAGTTTTGGTAATTGGGCCAAGTATTTGGAGGGTTGTTCCAAGGTTGTGGTGGATAGCCTCCAAAGTTTGATGGGTATGGGGGTTTCCATTGATTACCAGATGCATAAGAATTCAAATAAGGTCCATTAAAAGATAATGGATATGGTGGCATACCTTTTCTTAGATCCCATGGCCTTCTTTGTGCAATGTAGAAAACTTGATCATCATCACCCTAAATTGGCCTAAATTTTGGTGGAATTTGTTTGTTGTCAATGTTGGCTACCATTTTACATTTTTAGTCCTTCTTCTTTTGCCTGCAATGAGGACAATATTCTACCAACAATGCCTCTCCCTCCTCATGTTTCTTCTTTGCTTGAAGTGTACCTAGCTGAGTGGCCATATTGTTTATGATATCCTTCTTGAAATCTACCAACAAATGAGTGATTTCCATTCTTGAAACTCCAGTGGTGGAGGATTTACCCATAGAAGATTGGTAACCTCTTCCTTTCTTTATAGCTGCCCTGGAGTAATTCTAACATATCTTCTTAATATCATCCTAGAGAACTTGGGTGATATCTCCTCCTCCTATCAAATCTAGAGCATCAGTGCAATTTTCATTGATCCCTCTAAGGAAGAGAAACTTTTGAGACTCTTCATTGAGTGCATGATGTGGGAATTTCTGCAGACAAAATAGGAACCTTGAAATATAGTCCTCCAAACTTTCATCCTCCTTCTATTGCATCCTGAAGATATCATCTCCTCTCATATCACTTCCTCTATAGTATTATTTATACTTGTCAAGAAAATTTGCTTTCATATCATCCCATGTATCTATAGTATTCCTACCTAAGCCCATAGACCATCTTAATGTAGCTTCCTTCAAGGTAGTAGGAAACAATTTAAGCCTATGAGCATCAGTAGTGTAATCATAGCTTCGACATAGGATATCAAATTCAAACAAGAAAGTGTCAGGGTCCTCTATTTCAAGCCCATAGAATTTAGGAAGAACTGAAGTAGGGATGTTTTTGAGGTTGTCAACTTCATTCTGGTGAGTGGTAGGGAATGGAAAATTTGGATGGTTAGGTCTATTTTGGCCAGCCATATTTGCTTGATGGATTATCAAAGAAAATGGATTCTCAAAAAGGTTTTGGGAAGCTTTCTCTTTAAAGGAAGTTTCAGAACTGGTCAAATTGGGAAATGCATCTGCGAAAGGATTTGTCTCCTCTTCTTCATCTCCAGGAAAATTTTGAAACTCAACTAGCTAGTTATCAGGATTGGTATAATTAGGAAGGAATCTACCTAGAGAATCTCTTCTCCTGCCCCTATGGATGCGGTATTAACTCAGTATCAGCCAACTCACACAAAGAATTGGTGAAAGAATAGCAGATCATTACTTTATTCGAATGAAGGGTATGCTAAAAATAAACTAGAGAGATACTAAAAACAAGAAAAAAACTAGAAATGACTCTAAAGAACTTCCTAGTTTGAAACCATCCACGACAATGGCACCAAAAATGTTGGCCTCCTCTAATGGTTCAATAACTAAGCCCTTAAATCTATAACTTAGAGATTAGATATCTACACTAAGTAGTTATCTTTCTTATCATGAAGGTTCATTTCATTATCAACCTTGGGAAGTGAATTTGAAATGGGATAGCACTGTGTATGCACTAGGACTCAATTGTAGTCATCCTTATTCTATAACTAGAAAGGAAACAATACTAAAAGTAAAATGCTTGAAAAGAATTAGCATAAGTACTGAGCATGAATCAACAACTAAACTGACTAAAATGAATGATAGAAACAAAAATCTCAACAAATAGACAGGAAGTTACTCTTTCTGCCTTAGCTGCAGGAAGAGACACAAAACAAAGTTCCAATGGCTACAAGAACATAAAACTACTAAGACCGTAACTAATTACTGAACAGAAAAATAACTACTAAACTGAATGGATGGAGTTCTTGCTAAGTGGCCCCCCTTGAATGAGTCTTCCCAAAACTAACTTAGATGCAACAAACTAAATGTTAGAGCAATCAACCCAAGAAATCCATCCGTAGAAAATACCTTCACAAATAGGAGAAACGAACATGCTATTTCATCAAAAAAGAGAATGAAAAATGAGATGATTAATTTAAATAATGTACAGGCTTATAAATCCATGAAAAAAATAGACGGCTGAAAAACTACCCTACGAAAAAAAAACCACCCGAATAACCAATGCATAATTAATCCTAAGTTAAAAATTAAGACAATAAATGTAATTTACTCTAACACCCCCCCTTAAGTGCAACTTAGGGAGAATGAAAATGTAAATATGAAGATGCAATATGGGTCCTGGCTACACAACCATGTTAGGTACCCATTTACAATGTAAAAAAAGAAATCTCTCACAACTGGAGAAAAGGAGAAAAACCCTGTGGGAAAAAACCCCTCTCCAAAAGAGAGAAAAGAAAAAAAAATGATGCATGGATGGAGGACTCAATCACACCCTCCAAGGACTACATACATCATGTATATACAATCAATAGCCCCCCATAAGAGGGAAAGAGAGAGACTATATAGCCCCCCCACAATGTGTAATCACCTGCAAAAATGGTAAGTGTCTAAAGACAAAACATGATCCAGTGTCTACAAAAAACTTGTCTCCCTTTCAGAAGAAAAAAAACTAAATAAAAATGCAAGTATGCTTCCCATTCTGAATAGGAATTGAAAGAAGAAAGCATGGAAATGTATGATGGTGTCTCTGAAATCTGCTCATGTGTTGCCAAGACCTTGGAAAATGATGCCATGAACCAATCAGGAACATGCCCAACAATAGAAGGTGACAAAGAAGGTACCACAAGAAATTGATCCTGAACAATCTCCAGAGAATGAGATGGGGTGAGAACATTCATACCACAACTATCATCAAATAGGAGGGACATATCCTCAAATGTGTCCTCCAAATCTAAAATGTGAGACTCCACAAACAAGGAACCAATATTCGACAAAGAGGAATCCCAATCAGGAAGACAATGAGATACTAGTTGTGATGAATCACTGGATGTACTCAATGATTAATCATCAACACAAAATGAATGATCCTAAAGAACAAGAATGATATAATTCACAATCAATGACTCTGCACAATGAATCATTGAAGGTGAAGGTACATCAACTATCTTTGATGGAGAAGGAGCATTTGAAGAACCCTTTGTTGGTATGTGGCGACTGATCATGCTATATTGTACACCCTGACATGTATCCCCCGAGAAAAATTTTCCTCCTACTTTTTCGCGTTGTCACCAAAAAAGGAAAAAATCAACAAAAAAGAAAATCTGACTTTGTAGAACCCAAAATCTGGAAGCTTCTAAGCTTGTAAAAAAGGGGTTCAGATGGGTGTTACAGTATAATGAAAAACACAATTATTCGCAAGATTGTAATAGGTTTTTTGCACTGGATAATAAAATAATTGGATGGCTGGGGTTTGGTGGATGTAGCCCGGATTGGGTGAACCACGTTAAATTCTCTATGTTTTTGGTTTCTCTATTTATTTACTTAAATCTGCATTTAATTGTTAGATATCTTCCTTTCTAACCCTAACAAGTGGTATCAGAGTGGGTTGTGTTTCGATTATCGTCTATAGGAAGGTCTCACAATTGAGTGGGAGTAATGGCAGATGAGGGTAAGAAGGTTGAGAAGTTTAATGGGCAGAACTATCAGTTATGGAAGATCTAGATGGAGGACTACCTCTATTAGAAGGATTTATGGTGGCCATTGGAAGGGAAAACCAAGAAACCCCAAGCAATGTCTGATGAGGACTGGGAGATTTTGGATAGAAAGGCTCTTGGCAGTATTCGTTTATGCCTGGCACAATCGGTGGCATTCAATATTACAAAAGCAAAGACAACTCAAGAGTTGATGGAAACCTTGGCAAAGTTATATGAAAATCCTTCCACTTCGAATAAGGTATTTCTTATGAAGCACTTATTTAATATGAAAATAGTAGAAGGTGGGTCAGTTATTGATCATTTAAATGAGTTTAATACGGTCACCAGTCAATTAACTTCTATAAAAGTAAAATTTGATGAAGAAGTTAGGGATCTTTTGATTCTATGTTCCTTTCCTAAAAGCTAGAATAACTTGGTAATGGCTATTAGCAATTATGTTTCTAGTTCGAATACATTGAAATTTGATGATGTTTTTGGTGTTATTTTGAGTGAGGAAATTTGTAGGAAAAGCTCAAGTGGAACATCCACATCAAGCAGTGTTTTAAATGTAGAAAGTAGGGGAAGAACAAAGGAGAGAGGAAACAATTCTGGAAATTGGGGAAGACACGAGGAAAATGAAAGGACAGAAGGTCCCAATCTAGAGACAAGAGGGATTCTTGGTACTGTGGTAAGCCGGGTCATTTAAAGAAAGATTGTTGGTCTCAGAAAAATAAAGAAGGAGACAAAAAAGAAGGAAGTAAAGAGGCAAATGTGGTAAGTAATAAATCTGATGAGGATGCTTTGATTCTTTCCCTTGATAAATCTGATGATTCTTGGGTGTTAGATTCAGGGGCTTCATTTCATGCTACCCCCATAGAAGTTATTTTCTTGATTATGTCCAAGGGGATTTTGGGCCAGTTTATTTAGGAGATAACGAACCCTGTCAGATTGTTGGAAATGGAAGAATCAAGATTAAGCTGTAAAATGGGAATCATTGGCTACTACATGAGGTAAGGCATGTTCCAAAGTTAAGCAGAAATTTAATTTTAGCAGGGCAACTAGATGATGAAGGTTGTGTTGTTACATTTAGTGATAAAAATTGGAAGGTCACAAAGGGTGTCTTAGTGGTAGAAAAAGGTGTGAAAGTAGGCACCTTATATCTTTGTACAGGTCATACTGTTCCTTCTACTTTAATTGTTACAGAAAAAGGTCAATGTTCAAGAATAGTTGCTGCAGTTCAGCAGGTAGAAGATCATATAGTTGCTGTGGACTCTGAATCAACACTGTGGCATAATAGACTTGGGCATATGAGTGCAAAAGGTATGAAAATACTTCATTGAAATAATGTTTTACCAGGTCTAAAATGTGTTAATATGGATTTCTGTGAAAGTTGTGTGTATGAAAACAAAAGAGAGTAAGTTTTCTCGAGGATGGGAAGCAAAAGAAAGATGAGAAATTGGAGCTTGTGCATATGGATGTATGGGGAACAACTCAGGTATCTTCTTTTAGTGGCTCTCTGTATTATGTTACATTCATTGATGATGCAACTAGGAAGGTATGGATTTATTTCCTTAGGCAAAAATCTGATGTATTTGAAACTTTTAAAAAATGGAGAAGCTTGGTTGAGAATGAGATGGGTAAAAAGCTAAAATGTTTTAGATCTGATAATGGTGGTGAGTATTGTAGCAAAGAGTATGAATATTATTGTTCCTCTAATGGTATTCGTAGGAAGAAAATGGTTCCAAGGACTCCACAAGAAAATGGAGTGGCTGAGTGCATGCATAGAACAATAATGGAGCGTGCATGAACTATGAGATTGCATGTTGGGATGCCTTTAAAAATGTGGGCAGAGACTATAAACACTGTTATTTATTTAATTAATAGAGGACCCTCTAATCCTTTGGGTTGTGGTATTCCAGAGGAAGCATGGAAAGGTAAGAAGGTGAGTTATTCTTTTTCTCAAAACCTTCAGTTGTGAAACATTTGATCATGTAGATTCTGAAAATAGAACCAAGCTTGATTCAAAATCAAAGAAATGTATATTTGTTGGATATGAAATTGATGAAAATGGTTATCGGCTTTGGGATTTTGAAAATCAAAAAATTGTGAGAAGTAAGGATATCATTCAATGAGAAAGTTTTGTACAAAGATCTGTTGTTGCAGCATGAGAAGAAAGAAAATGATTATACAGTGTTGGATGATATTCCAAACAATGATGTTTCAGTGGTTCCTCATGCTAGGCAACAACAACAACAACAAATACCACAAACTCCTGTTAGATGATCTTCAAGGATAAGTAGACCTCTAGAAAGATACTCTCCCTCTTTGAATACTATTTTGTTAACTAATGCTGGTGAACTAGAATATTATGATGAAGCTATGCAGGTGGATACCAAAGTTCAGTGGGAGCATGGAATGGAAGAAGAAATGGACTCCTTGCTGAAAAATCAGACTTGGGAATTATGCAAGTTGCCTGTAGGTAAAAAAGGCTTTACCAAACAAATAGATTTATAGGCTGAAAGAGGAGGATGGAGGTAAGAAGAGATTTAAAGCTAGATTAGTTGTAAAGGGATTTGCACAGAAAAAGAGTATTGATTTTGATGAGATTTTTTCTCTAGTTGTTAAAATGACTTCTATTCGTATTGTTTTAAGTATTGTGGCTGCTGAAGATTTGTATTTAGAATAGCTTGATGTTAAAACAACCTTTCTCCATGGTGATTTGGAAGAGAAAATATATATGGAACAACCACAAGGATTTGAGGTCAAAGGTAAGGAGAAACTAGTGTGTAGATTGAAGAAAAGTTTATATGGCTTGAAGCAAGTACCTTGGCAATGGTACTTGAAATTTGATAGTTTTATGGCTGAGCAAGGCTACAACAGGTGTAATTTTGACCATTGTGTTTATTTTAAGAGGTTGGATAATGACAACTACATTATTTTGTGTTTATATGTTGATGACATGCTTGTAGCAGGGTCTAACATGGATCACATAAGTGAGCTAAAATAATAGTTAGCAAAATATTTTGCTATGAAGGATTTGGGGGTAGCAAAACAAATCCTTGGTATGAAAATTTGTAGAGATAGGAAAAACAATTTTTTTTTTTTTTATCTTAGGCTAATTATGTTAAAAAGGTGTTGCAGAGATTTCATATGGAGAATGCAAAAGCTGTCAGCACACCTTTGCCTAGTCATGTTAAATTGACTAAGGATATGTGTCCAAAGACACAAGAGGAGGAAGAAAAAATGTCCAAGATACCATATGCTTCAGCTATAGGCAGTTTAATGTACACCATGGTATGCACGAGACTGGATATTGCACATGTTGTAGGAGTTGTTAGCAGGTATTTGAGTCATCCCAGAGTTGAGCATTGGAATGCAGTAAAATGGATTCTCAGGTACTTGAGAGGTACATCCAATAAATGTTTATGTTTTGGGGGCTCTAATACTGATTTAAAAGGCTATGTTGACTCAGATTTGGCAGGGGATATAGATACCAGGTAGAGTACCACAAGTTATGTATTTATAGTTGGTGGGACAATAGTGAGTTGGATTTCTCAATTACAAAAGTTGGTTTCTTTATCCACCACAGAGGCAGAGTATGTTGCTGCAACAGAGGCGGCAAAGGAGATGATATGGCTGCAACTTTTCATGGACAAATTGAGCAAACAACAGGCTAAAAATTACTTATTTACAGATAGCCAAAGTGCTATACATTTTGCAAAGAATTTTTCCTTGCATTGTAAAACAAAACACATACAATTGAGATATCATTTCATTCGGTCGGTGTTGGAGGATGGACAGGTCAAGCTGGACAAGATACATACAGATGTCAATCTAGCAGATATGTTTACGAAGGCAGTGACAAGGGAGAAGCTAAGCTCCTCTTCAACTTCGATTGGCCTTCAAGGTTGAATTTCAAGTATAACAGAGTAGCAGGGTCCAAGGTACTTATTTCCAGTGGGAGCTGTAAGTGCAGCAGTGTCGTCTAGGATCAGTCTCCAAGTGGGAGATTGTGTTGGTGTGGAGCTTGATCAGTATCCAACTGGGAGATTCTTGGTATGTGGTGATTGATCATGCTATACTATACACCCCAAAAAAATCAACAAAAAAAGAAAAATTTGACTTTGTAGAACCCAAAATATGGAAGCTTCTAAGCTTGTAAGAAAGGGGTTTGGATGGGTGTTACAGTATAATGGAAAACACGATTATTCACAAGATTGTAATAGGTTTTTTGCACTGGATAATAAAATCATTGGATGGTTGTGGCTTGGTGGATGTAGCCCAGATTGGGTGAACCATGTTAAATTATTTGTGTTATAATTTATTTTGTATGTTTTTGGTTTCTCTGTTTATTTACTTAAATTTCCATTTAATTGTTAGATATCTTCATTTCTAACCCTAAAACCCTTGTCATCCTCATCTGAATATTCAAATTATTCCAACACTTCAAATCCTATATAATAGCATGATCATAGGGTATCCTGTCTGAAAAATGAAGAGGAACAAGACAATCTGAAACAGGATCATCTGGGAATGGCTGAGTGATCTCCATGTATTTCCTAGATTTTAATCCAAAGAGTATATAGACACTCAAAATGATCAATAGAATTCAAAGTGGCATCATCAATATGCATTGTAATAACTCCTAGGACATGATCCCTTTTGTAATTCCATGCAAATTTCTAACTATTAGTATCATTTTATTCATTAAAAACATTGTTACATCATAACAACATGACTGTATTCCTTGAAACTAAAAATGAAAGTACAATATCAGAACATCCAACCTTGTGAAGAGGAACATTTGATCATTATTTATAGAAGGAAAGCTTCTAACTAACCCTAACTAACTAGACAGTCGAATCCAACAAACTAGGAGGACACCATTTATTGAAAGCATGAAAAAGAAGGAGGTTATGCATGCAGAAGACTTAGTCAAACCAGTCTTGCCTCAACGAGGATCTAACATAACAACACCTCCTAAATCTACTAAACTAAAAGTAAGAAGACCACACTATGAAACATGAGATATAGTAAAAAATGATAATTCCAATGTATGCCTTGACTTTAAAGAAATTGTTAAACACCATGTTGTGAGAAATTACTTTAAACTAGCCAATGATAAATGCTAAACAATAAAGAAGACATGAGATCTTATTTGGAAAGCCCTATGCCAAGCATATGTATCCAAATGAAGCTACGTCATGAAAGGGATTTCCCCCAAATAAAATCCCAAACACATAAGGGATCC
Source organism: Sequoia sempervirens (assembly GCA_007258455.2). Lineage (NCBI taxonomy): Eukaryota > Viridiplantae > Streptophyta > Pinopsida > Cupressales > Cupressaceae > Sequoia > Sequoia sempervirens. Next base: position 33,698 of record VDFB02264801.1, on the reverse strand, counting down.
ACAAATTCATGGTCAGTGTATGTCTTTGCTACAATGTTAGTATAGAGCTTGGAAATATCATGATTCCCCAAATACTCATAGAACTAGAAGCATGACACATAGAGAGTGAAAACAAAGAAAAAAATTTGGGTCCACATGGAAGAGACCTAAATGTCTCTCCGCCTAGCGTCATCCCCGAAAGGAAAACATAAGACAAAAGAAAAGATAAAGGTTTACAACATATAGAAGAATGTAGGTACAAATACATGAATGAACATAAAGATATACCAAACAAAATGATACGGGGGATCACATTATCCACATGCAATCACACAAAGAACATAAAAAAAAGAAAAATAAAAGACTACTAGAACACATGCGAGTCAACCTATAACAGGTCATCTGCATCCCAATATTTTTCATCATATGCGGAAGACAGATAACTAGCCAAAGGGACAACAAAAAGTGTTGCACTAGGAACATCACCAGGTTCAACACATGGTGAGTCACTCTTTTTAGGAGGATTAGGTCTTCTTACTTCTTGTGATTTGTCTTCTTCTTGGTGGTGTCATTGGGTTTGATGTCTTTCAAGATTGTGACCTTTCTAAGCATATGACATTCCTCTTAGTGGTAATTCTATGGATTGCATCCCTAAGTTATGAATTTGTTGTCCTCAACTAGTTCTCTCTTGGAGACATTAGGCATTATGTTCCCTAAGAAGAGACCTTACATGAACTAAGCAAAACCCCTTTGAATATCCTATTTTCATGTTTTTTCATGAGTGCTTAGCATAAAAAAATTTTCTAGCCTTGTAAGCTCAAATTTGCAACCCTTTTCATGACCACCAAGCATAACAAACCTTGCTTTCTAGTAGGGCCATGTTTGTTCATAAATGCTTAGCATAATGTAGCTTGCTAAGCCTTATGAAGCTCGAGGTTCATATTGTGTGGCACCTTATAAAAGTTATAAGGAGGTATAAATTTGGTATGGTTAGTTCAATGGGAGCCTACTAGGACTCTCTCATTGGCCACTTTTTGGGGGCTCACCTAGCGGACAAAAAAATTTCACTAGCCCTTGTGAGTGTGCATTGTTGTTTGCATAGTGGAGAGCAGGTTTCACTTGTAATTTTTTTCCAGAAAAACATCTAAGGCTTGATCCACATCGAGTTGGAAAAACAATCGAGGCTTGATCCACCCCTTTATTTTTTTCTTTCTTTTAGTCTTTGACATTGTATGTTTGTGTATCGTGTCTTGTTGCAATTGTTGCATATCATACATCTTAATTGTGTTCCTTTGTGCTTATGTTGGTTTTCTATGAGATCTTGATCTTGGGGGCTTGGCCACCTCCTTGATATTTTATATCCTATCTTACTAACATTTGTACACTTGGACCCCCTCTTGGTGCATATTTTCCTACTTTAGTGTGAGTTTGCACTTGCGCTCATCGTATCACTAAAGTAGGGGCTAAATGTAGTGTAGAAAAATGTACTTTACATTTTCACACTTTGTTTGGGACCTCTTAATTAAAATGGAATTAGTTATGACTTAATAATCCCTATTTTACATCTACAAGCCTAATAAATTACATTTTTTGAAGGGGAAACATGACAATAATTAATTCCAACACATAACACTTTACCTTGAGCAATGTGTGTTCTAGGAATAAGGACTTGGGACCCGTTCACCCATGGGTGAATGGGTCCACCCTAGGCCTTTGAAATTGAATTTAAATTATGTTTTTGGTGGTATTTTAACATCTATAAATTCAAATTTTGATGTTGGCTTTTAATGTTTAATTTTTGGGAAATTAAGGATACATACCTATAAATATAAGGTTATTTTATCAAATCAAGTCTAATTTTTTCAAGAAGCAATCCTAGATTTCAAGTGCAAGTTTACAAGAGAAAATTTAATGATCAAGGGAATTCAAGAGAAAATTTATAAGTGATTTATTGCAACAATCAAGATGTCAAACATCATGTCAAAGTATTAAGCATCATGCATGTTTTGGAGCTAACATTGTTATGTAGGTTTCAAACGTTCAAGTCAAGCATTCAAGTCATATTTCAAGCATCAAGATCCACATCCATTGAAGGTATTTCATGCAATATCAAGATCAACATTGAAAACTTCTAAAGTTTTACTCAAGGGTTTGGTGAGTTGAAACATAGCATTATTCATTCATCATTCCTTTCATATTTCATTATTTCAATTCAAGGTTTAATTACCCAAACGGGGTATGTCCAAGGCAAGCCCCCATTCACCAAAAACAAAAACAATTCCCTCTTGTGTTTGTGTTGCAAATATTAGGCTGAAGAAGGATTGAAGATATTCTGGAGAGCAAGATTGGAAAAGTTGTCAAAGTTGAAAATTTTTGTCAAAGTTATCGTCAATTCATAGAAACTCACCTATAGATTTGATTTCCGACTTTCCAACACTGCAACTCAGATCAAATAGAAGCTATAGATTGACATCAAAGGCTCCACAAAGTTGATTGAAATCCTTGATCAGATACCTATTCATCCATGGACGAATGAGTCCCAAACAACCTCCTAAAACTGCCTTTTGGTGACTAGTACATAGTGTTCTATGCTTCTCAGATTTGTAGAAAGCTTTTTGTTTCTATTAGTATTGGTCTTTAAATTGATGTCTCAAGTTTGAATGAGCATAATTGAGTAGATTTTCTATTTTATAGTTTTTCTCCCAAAAATGTTGTTTAGGCTGAAACCCCCATCCTCAAGCATAAGGAAATCAATAAATTCCCTAATTTAGTTGACTCACTTAAGGGTTATAAGTCAATTCTTGGTGTGGATCTCATCTCCTAATCAAATAGTGAGAAGTAGGTATACAATTTAAATTAGTGAACCCCCCTTCTAAACACCAACCTGTTTTTCACCTATTCACCCACACATCTAGGTTTCCACCAAATATCCACAAATATGGTTGAGTATGAAATTCCTACAAGTCCAATTATAGACCCAAAGTCTACAAGTTTAGTTACAAACCCAAATTTTGCAAGAGTATAGCTTAGCCATTTTTATCCAATTTTCACTAAATTTAATTTCTAAATACCCATTAAGCTCCTCTACAAGGTGATGTCCTTAATTTTCCAATTTTAATCGAAAAATTCTTTCAAAGAAACAAAACTTAAAACTAATTGAAGTACACCAAAATTAAACTAAAACAAAAAACAAAAAACAAAAATTGAAATAATTTTAGGTGATGCAAGATTGCTTGTGGACCTAGATGCTCTTGCATGATTTTTCCCTAAAAACATTAGTGTAGGATAGCTTTAGAACATGTTAGACATGCTCCAACCTTCTTCAAAGGTTTCTTGGGCATTAAATCCAGCTTGAGCTTCTCATCTACTATTGTCTACACACAAACCCTCCCAAGACAACCAAGAGGATGCAAAAAAGAGGATGAGATTTTCTTTGTTAAAATAAACATTGCAATGAAAATTGTTGCTATGATGATAACTAATAACATTTTCTTATAGTTATGCAAGATGTTACCAAGATCTAATCAATATAGATAAGGTTATTTCCATAGTGATTGTAAAAATTCTTGGGTATTGATGTGTACCTTGAGGGAAAAATTCTTGTTGTTTTACAAATGATCCAAGGTGTTTGAGCTCAAATTTTAATTTATTTTTATAATCCTTTTCTTTCTTATTCTATGTAGGCAATTTTTTGTGTAAGGGCTTAGGCTATGGTCCTTAGAGGTAGGCTACCTAAAAAAAAATAGTGGGTGTTGGTGATAAAATTTAGGAGCTTTTTATAATTAGGTGGCCTTACAATTTTGTAAGAGTAGTTAATCTTGAAAAAAATAGTTGAGTATATTTAAGAAGTCGATGGTCCCATGGTTTGTTTAAAAACTACAAAAGTACATCTTAACATCATAAACATAAAAAATGAAAGAAAAACCCTTCTAAAGTTTACCCAAAATCTATTGGGTGTCTTTTAATGATGGCACATGGATAAAAATCCTCTGAGGAAAATTTCCAACTCCATTCCATTTCTAGCAATTAAAAATTGAACTCTAAAAATTAGGGACTCTTATTTATCAAATTCTCCGTAAGGGCTAAAATAGTTTCTCCATAGCCTAAAATAACTATTTTATGAAATTCTGCACATGAACTCCAAAATCTATAGAATAAATATACACCTTATATTGTTGGATTAGGTGAGCCCATTTAGTGGACACATTTTCTATTAATTTCTTCTCAACATATGTATATGCCATTTATAATTAATTAAAAGTGTTTTATAGTTTTTTTTTTTTTCATTTTTAATAAGTGGATTGAGACTTAATTGTTTTTGATGGGTTTTAGGGGACATATTTATAGAAAAGTTGTGATTTCCAATCTCAAGGAGATATACATAGAATCCATTAAAGAAGATGAATATTTAATATTGCTAATAAATTGTCCTTGGGATGTGCTTTCAAATAGATGCGTATGTGATGTGGATTGAAAATGACAAGTCATTTATAAGTTTTTGCTTTTAAAGAAATAAGTTAATGTGTTTCAAGTATATATGTAGAAGTATTTGATTTTTCTTTTTGTTAAAAGGATAATTATTTTGGGTCTTTTCATAATTTGTTGGTATTAGGTGTTCTAAATGTATGAAATATCAAATTTAGTCTAAAATTAAATATTTGAGGAGTTTTTATTTCACCAAATTTGTTAAGAGTAATTTAAATCTTGTCCCTTTAAAGTGCGAAGTCTTTACAACTAAAGTAATTGTTGTCAATTTTATATAAACTCATTGTTATGATTAATTTCATGTGACTTCATCATTATCATCAATTTTATTTAAGTTTGACATTATTGTGAACTCATCATTATCATCCATTCTTTGTGAATTGATTAATTTTTCATATGAACATTTATTTTCACATTATCTTTAAGTTTTATGTAATTTTTTAAAATTTTAAATATGATCATTAATTTAACTTTTGAATATTGATAATATAAATTATTTGTCATTTAGTATCTATGTAGTATTCCTCAATTAGAAATAAATAAGAGAGATAAATATCCCCAAAGAAGTAACTATCTAAGTATGTACATACAAGTATAGTGTAGCAAGGAAGTTGTAGTGTAGACATCTAAGATTTGTTCTAACTCCTTTAAAATTGAAGATGAGATAAGTTGTGGTCTCCCCAACTTTACTTATAAAAGAAATATATTCACAAATAGATTACTAAACTACATAATAAAATATCCAAAATTAAAAATGAATGATTCCATATAACTCATTATAATGATCTAAAAATACAGATTTTATTTTTTGATGAATGGGAATCTATATTTATATTTATATTAATAAAAGATAAAAATACACATATTCACAAAAAAAAGGATGGGTGGTTAGACACACCCTGAGAGTCACATGGGCTACACCTAGAAAGTAGAAAACATTACAATAACATCAATAAAATAAAGTCGTTAAGCAGCCATAGCAGTGCCAGTAGAGAGTGGCAAGTCTTTATCATCCGGTTTTCCCCATACATTAGTAGGGTTTAGGGTGACATCAGGAGGAGCCCAACCATCGTCATCCTTGTATTTATCTTCATGGTACAGAGAAATCACTAGATTCAAATGTGGAAGCCATTTACAAGTATCAGTAGGCCAATTGGAACCGCCTCTAGGATCACCACCAGAAGGCCACTCATAAGCCCTACTACTACCCCTCGATGCTCCTCTAGAAGGCCACCCCAAATTAGCCTGAGGAGGAGGAGAGGGTGACTGCTTGTGAGGACATGAGTCGCAACGAGAAGGAAGAGCCTGAGAAAAATAAAATAAAATTATTAGTAATAAAAATATATACACCATCAATATGTGATCTACTTGAGAATTTGAAAGGGTTGCATTGATCCACATAAGGTTACATCACTCTAGTGAAATTTTTATATCCTTTTCTTTTTCCGGCCAAATCAACCACCTTATCATCAATTTATTATTGTGAATGATAATGCAATTTGTCTATCACTTAATATGGTTTGACCATTATCTAAATAAAATGGCAAGTTAAATTATTTACTATGAGGATTTTAAAATTTCAATGATGATGCACTAAACCTTATGTTCGACATCCTTGTCCTTATCCTTAGAAAGGAAAACTATATTCATTATGTTTTTACACTTTATAAAAAATAAAAGGAGTTATGAATTCAAGAAATTATTTTTATTTGTGATTTTATGTCAAATGTATTTTAAAAATTTGATAGTATTTTTAATTTAGTTTTAATATGTAATCTTTTATTATTGTGAATGATAATGCAATTTGTCTTTGTCACTTAATATGGTTTGACCATTATCTAAATAAAATGGTAAGTTAAATTATTTACTATGAGGATTTTAAAATTTCAATGATGATGCACTAAACCTTATGTCCCACATCCTTGTCCTTATCCTTAGAAAGGAAAACTATATTCATTATGTTTTTACAATTTATAAAAAATAAAAGGAGTTATGAATTCAAGAAATTATTTTTATTTGTGATTTTATGTCATTTATTTTAAAGATTTGATAGTATTTTTAGTTTAGTTTTAATATGTAATCTTTTTATATTAAAAAGGAAGGGGTGATGTATGGTATAAAGGCACATGTTGAGCATAAGTAAAGATGAAAGTGATTTTTTTCACTCAAAATAAATGGTAGTTAAAATGATTAAATAGTGAGGAGAGCTATTACGATTTTTAGAATGTATACTTAAGTTAATTAATTGAATTTAAATATTCAATATATATTTTATAACGATAAAATCTGTATACTTGTGTTATTTTATATTTAATTTTGAGTTTATTTTGAAAAGAGTACTTTGATCTATTATTATATCAACAAATGAAATGTTCTTGTGGAAAGTCAATATCTTGCTCTATGCTACCTACCTATCCATCATGCATATACTTACAAATTCTCATACATTTGTTATATTCAATTATTTATTATAGTTTTTTTAACATATAGTTCTATGTACTCAATTCCTATATTGGTCTAACCCCTTTTATATATGAGATCATTTCTATGGTTGCAAAAGTTATCCTTTTAAATTAGAATTTAAAATTTAGATTTGTCTCTCTTGCCTATACCCTTCCCACTAAGGGCCCATTAAACATAAATTTGTATGATGTGTTGTTATGTCCTTGTATTTGAAGGTATTCAATGCATTCATTTTAAATCATCAATCAATCCTCAAGTATCCAATGATTCACATTACAACATTCAGATTTGGCACACTAAAAAGAATCTAGATTTGCATGATCATTCTAGATGTATATGAATGATTGAATATTATTATTTATTTGTAACGCCCCATCATGTAAACCCCAAAGAACAACTAAAAACACAATTTTTTTTAAAAAAAAACATTAAGAATAAACACTAAGTTTACTAATACAACTAACATAGCTAATGATTACAAGCTAAACACCTAAGTCCCTTGGGGTACACGAGGTGACATTACGTAATCTTTCCAATAACAAAGTTGATAAAAGTAATTTACCAATTCTACTAACGTAACTCATTCATTCACATGTCTTCATTTAAACATTTATTAAATATAAGCAATAAGACAAGAATGAACCATATAGAAAACCATACATGTATTAATAACAAATTATACTTGGAAATATAAGAACACATTTTCTCATATATAACACAACCTTAACATTATTAACATTTATGATTCAAGAATGAATTACATAATGTGATTATACATTACATCAATCTACAAGTACATCTCATTGAGCAATTACTCAAGATTACATCGTAAGTCTACCCATTCACATGGGAAGGTAACAAATCAATACATAGTATAGTAGAAGAACAAGTATACATCTGGAGACATATAAACTCTGGATCAAGTTGTCTCTACAAAACTCTACACTAAAAGGTACATCTGCAAAATAGGGAACCCAAAGAGGTGCGTAGCACGTTCCACCTGACCACCCCCATGCTAGGAGTAGATAAGAAAGGGTCCCCAACCAAGAACAACTAAAGAAATACACAAGACTAAACTCCAAGCATGGAAAGCTAAAACACACATATAAGGAAACATAATATCAAAAGACCACTTCCAAAACATAACAACAATAAATCACCAAAGCATATCAATAGTCCACTTCCAAAGGTTAGCAATAAAAACAACTCAAGGGAATACTAGAGGAGAGTGTCATCGCATAGTCCTACATGGGTTATCCTGACTGCCTTTCTCTAGGCGCCACCCCCATCTATGGTCATCCTAACAACCCCTCTAGGCGCCGGGCCCATAGGGTGACTCGTGCGGAACCGTTAACCTCTCGTGGAGATGAGGCAACGATCTTGCCAACCACAACCTTCTCAGCCCACCTTTAGTCTGCGAAAGCACTAACAGGTAGACGAGGTATCCATAATTATCTTGTTAATGTTTAACTACCCACCCCCTAATTAATTAATTAGATTATCACTTATTACTCAAAATCTAATGTGGGTTATCCTGACAACTCCTTTGTGCACCATCGCCCACGTAGAGCCACTCTCCCTAGAACCCAAGACATAACAACAAATTTCAAGGGATTGTACCAACAAGAACATTAAACCACAAAATGGAACAACTGCGAGGAAAAACCATCCCACCAAAAGTTATATGAATAAATACACATAAAGACGGGTACAATCCAAGAGTAAACTCTAGAGCACAACTATAGTTAAAATAGGAACAAGTATCAAAGTAAAGATCAAAGTTACAACATCATTTCCCCATGCCTCTAGAAGTCCTAAACAACAACTTAAGCTCCTATAGAAGGATAACTAACTTAAAGGTTTTCCACATGACCATAAGCCAATTAAGTGAAAACAACAATTGACTCACCAATCATCAAATAATAAGGAATTTAAAACAATTTGTTTATCTCTAATTTTCGCGATAACACATTATAGTAAACATCTATTTCTCTATTTAAAATATTTCATTGTAAATTAATTTCCTAATCCATACACTTTTCGCATTCATTATAATTAAATAATCATTTAAATACTTATACTTAAATATTTATTTAATTATTTATATTATTTAATTATCAACAACAAATTTACAATTATTAATTTCCTAACAATTTATATATATATATATATAAATACAACATATATATTATATATAATATATATATTATAAATATAATATATATATTATAAATATAATAAATTAAAATTAAATCTAAATGAAAATACGATTTTTAAAGAAATCATATAAGAAAGGGGCGGTGGCTGTACACAGTTGAACCCCACAGTGGGGTCGGTTGTGTTGGTAGTGTCGACGTTGCCTGTGAAGGAAACGCTAGGTGCTACCCTCACTGTCGCCTCCCATGAGGGGGTACTGCTGTGGGGGTAGCCCCCTCCCCCATTGCCTCCCTTTAATTTTTTTTTTAATTTCTATTTTAAAAATTGCGATTTCAATAACATCACATACGAAAATTTGTGACAAGTTTCATCGAAATACAATAAAATTTCCCCAAAAATATTTCTATGGATATACACAAAAGTATATATATAATCAACTAAAATGTTTTAATTGGGGAGAATATTTCCATAAAACTTTCTACGGGAAGATTCTCAAAATTACCTGAGATTTTTTTTTTTTTTCAAATAAATAGAATTAAATTGGGGAAAACATGATAATTATCTACAGAAAATATTTAGCAAATTTCACAAAGATTTCAATTTCAAAAATTTGACAAAGGATTTAATTTGCAACCTACAGAGGTTTTCTATTGTTTTCCTTTTGTAGTTTTCCTATTGTTTAACAATGATTTTATTTCATGAGGCTCTTTGATTTTACTATAAAAATTTCTACAGAGGCAACAAAATAATCACGACAAAACTTCAACAGCCGGCAACAAAAAATTTTTCTACAAAAGAAATTTTAATGAACTTAACTGCTCAGAAGCTATCAACAAACATTTCTACAGAGGGTTATAACTAATTCACGACAATTTCCTCTTACATAGACAATTTCAAGCAATCTTTTCAAAACAAGAAAACAATTAAATAAAGAGTAAAGGAACTTATTTTCCTGAAGCTTGAAAGAATGACGGTTGGAGCAAAGCTCCGTCTTTGGAATTCAACTTCTAAATCCTTTCCAGAAACTTCACCTCCAACTAGAAGCAAAATATGAGCCCAAAATATATGCTATAAACCTCCCCCAATTTTATATCTGAAACCCCCCAAATCCCAAAAACTATTCTACAACCAATTTCTTTCTGTGAAGAAACTTCCTACCATTCACATCATGCCAATATTCTCTCTGAGAATATTTTTATACAATAATTTTATTAAATTCCCACTCGCTCCCGTAAATCCTCTAATATAAATTAACTAATTTTTAATTATTTTTCTTTTAATAATAAAAAAGCATTATAAGCTATTTAATTAATTTAAAAATTCAAAAATCAATACCACTTACCTTATGCAAATTTAAAATTCTAATTTATATCAAAGCATCTAATATTTTTATTTAAACTCTTCACTCAATCAAGAAAATTTAATTAATTAACTTAACTATAATTCTCTACAAATAACTATATCAATTAAATAACATTAATTAATCACACATAAAATAAAGATTAATTAAATAACAAACATTTACACACTAAAAAAAATAATCAACACTAACCTAGACTAAAACAAAAACAAGGTTGAGACAAAGACACTATAGACTCACAACAAGGTGACAGACTTGAAACAGGGACACTTTCTTATCAACTCCCTTTTCAACATCATACCCATTGGGTTTATGGGACACACTCAAACCTATCAAGTAGGTGGAGTCGGTGTCCAATACATGCATCCTGCATAGAAACAAACGTCAAGTAGCATGTAAATCTCCATTGCAGACACATCGTGAAAGGTAATCACAGGGTAGCAGGGCACTTGCGAGCAAGTGATGCCACTCCGTTCTCTCACCAAGACTCACTAGCAAACACATCAGAAACCATAGCCTTATAAAATCACAACATCGCCACTTATATTATTAAAGAAAACCATAACATAACCAAATAATATAATCACCACATAATGTATCATCAAGCATCATAAGTAATGTCAAGTGCAACAAACCAACCAAACTATGAATCCACACACAACCAATCTAGTGAACTAATCACCATCACAAACCAAGTACAAAATCAACTCAAAAGAGTATCGACAAAACTTGTACTACAAAAATTTGAACAATTTTTTTTTGGGTGCAAAGTTGTGCAATGATACTGAACATAACTTAATTATCTTCCTAAGTCCCCTAGGGTGCATGACTGCATTACTTATTTAACCAAAGTTCAAACTACAATCCACATAACTTATTAATCATTAAATGCAAACATCACTAAACATGTTATAGTTCACATTACAATTGAACATAAGAATCAAGTGAAACATTCATTGCATAACATAAAAGAATAACTATCTTCTCTAATTCAATTAACAAGAACAAAGTCATTGTTTACAAGGTTCTTGCATATGAGTGATACATCAATACAGATTACATTTTCATTTATACAATGATACCTCCTCGAACAAATGAGGAGTGCTTTACAAAAATACATGATACATTATAAGTTACAATGCATTACTAGTACAATGTTCTAACTTCCAAGAGTAGATGCAAAGTTGAAGACAATATTGAATCGCCACATCACAAACATAAGGGGAACCCAATGGAGATGATACATGTTCCACCCTACCGTGTGAATCTAGAGATTCACCCCCATGCTAGGAGGTAACAATGGGTCCCACCAACACTGATAGTCAAGGACAACTAACTCACAAAGCTGATAAAACAACAATAAATAGGTACAAACAACATTAATCAACAGAACACCACTTCTAGAGGCATATCACAAACAAGAAAGACAAACATCAGGAGGAAACTCAGTCATTGTAGGAGTGTCACTGCATAATTTGCTATCGGTTACCCTGCCATAACCTTCCTAGGCTACTGAACCCCCATCTTTGGTTACTCTAGTTGCCTCTACCGACCACCGGACCCCCATACAAACTATGCTTCTCATCTCTCCTCAAGCCTATACAAGCGCTTGAGCCATGAGATAGGCATCCATTATCTTATTATTATGAGAGCTATCCAAACCCCCTAATCAAATTTATCATATTATCACTTTTTTAAACCCTTAGTGAGTTATCCTGGCACCCCTTTGTGTGTTGGACCCCCAACTAAGAGCCACTCCCCTACTGACAACTCAGAGACCAATAAAATCAAGAACATAGCCTCTTGGACAACAACATAACACATAACAAAATCACATAGCGAGGCATAATCCTTCCTACTTAGAAGTCCATAAAGAACAACCACAATAGTATGAACATGGTGCAAGACTAAAGTCCAAAACAAATTCACTTAATTCAATACAACCAACTCAGTGATTGTCAAGAAACTCCAAAAAAGAAACAACCTCCCCTAGCCTCTGGAAACTCAAGAACCAACTCAAGGTAACACAACAACCAACAATTTCCACAATTACACTCTAATGTAATTCACATCAATAAGCATATCTTTGCACACACACACATATAACATAGAGATATATACATATATATATCTATATATATATATATAAAACTATGTTTAATATAAATATATATTTAAATGTTCACAATTTCAAGTTTTAATTTATTAACTTATTTGCCATCTTAAACTTAAGAATTTATTCAATCTCTAGCCTATTGTAGAAGGGTCCAAGAGCATATATAGATGTAACAACCCCCATGTTTGTATTTTGTTGTGGTCTTTCCTTGATGAATTTCGATGACTGTATATTTTGTATTTACTCTATTCATCCCTTCATTATTTTGTATTGACACCTGAGAGGCGTAATTCTGTGACTGTTATGTTGGATTACATGTTTACATGCTTACATGTTTATATGCTGTGATGTTGTTGACATGATTATTGTTCATGCTGAATTTCATGCTTACATGGCTAGATATTATGCTGGATTACATGCTTATATTTTTATGTATACATCATTGTTCTTGCTTTTGTATGATTATGGACAGGGAAAGATGATATCATAACACTTGTAACCGAAAGGCTTATGATATTATGACTCTTTTTCCTAATGGTTGATGTTGCTTTGGATATATGATATATGATTCATGCACATGTACTTTAACGTTTGATTGGAGTGATGCAGGTACTGAGTATCGACTCTACCTAAATTCATAGGCCTGAGTGTACTCTCTTTCCCCGATGGTGGTTACTGGAGGTAGTCATAGGCCAATATCCCCTACCCTAGCCCACTGTACCCTGTTAGGGAAGTGTTTCCGTATTGTTGTCTTCCATCCGATTACCTAACGGTAACGTCCAAAACACCCTTCTCCCATATGTGACTTTCCTGCTTGTCTCATTGAGGTATTTGGTTTTGGGCTTTCATTAATATTTCATGCATATTTTAATACTGCTTATTTTGTGATTTTTATTAGTTGTTCCTTTTGGGGGAGTTTTAATGCATAATTTTATAATAAAAAATGCTTTATTCTCTTTTGGTGGTTTTGGGAAAAAGATAGAAAAGAAAAAGAGAGCTTTGTTTGAAGGAGGATTTTTATTTTGGAGAGAAAAAGAATGAAATTGCTGTTTTGCATGGAAAAGAAACCTTAGGATTTTGATGATTGAGTTGTGAGATTGTGAAAGTTTTAGGAGAAGAAAATTGTGGGTAGTAAATTATTGAAATCAGCCTACCAGTTCTTGCTGATTGTCCATTTTTAGAGCTGGGTCATGCCTTCTCCATTGTGCAAATTTTCCATTTCAATTTTGGGGCAATTCGAGGTAACTTTTTGTGGTTTTCCATTGATGCTTGGCTGGTAAATTTTCTTTCTTATCTGGGTTATTTTTGTCCTTTGAAGATTGAGGAATTCCTTTGTCTTTGTTTCATATTGCTTGGAGTTGAATGTTGGTTTGTTTTAATTGGTTATTGCTACTGTGTGGGGGTTTTTGTGTGACTGATTTTCTAGATCTTCAGCAAACTGAAAATGGGTTTATGGGAAGAATTTGTTTCATGGGCTCTCTCTTATGTTTTATCTTTTGCCCAATTTGTATGAAAAATGTGTTTTCTATTATTTCTCATTACCCTATTGATAAAAATGAAAATAAAGGGTGGATTTCATGTAGGGATGCCAATACCTCAACTGGGTTTTGGTAGATTTGAAATCTGGGCATTTTTAATTTTCTGTGTGTTTTTGCTTGCCTTATGTGGAAAAAGACGTTTTTCTATACAACACTTATTTTTAGCCCTAAAATCAAAAAATAAAAGGTGGATTTTGACTTGAAACGCCCAAATCCGAACTGGGTCGGGCTTAGATTCGTAATCCAGACACTTTGAATTTTTACATGTTTTCTATGCCTCTTTTCATGCTGAAACACAACCATTAAATGTGTCTTTTACAGTAGTGTTAGTTGGTTTTTTTTAATTGGTTCTTTTGACTAAAATTATGGCCTTTCCTTCATTTCATGTATTTTTTGGTTTCCTCATTTGGTTAAACGAGATGATCATAGGCCTATGTAATAGAGTGGTCATATGGAGTGGCTCTCTATGGGACCAGGGCCAGCAAGTGGCTACCAGGGGAACTAGTAGTAGAATTAGAGTAAACAAGTGATAAATAAATAAAATTAATGGGGTAAAACATTAATTAGATAATGAGTCCTCGTGCATGGCCTTGAGCGATTGTAAAGGCTAAGGATGCACTCGAGAAGGCCCATCCGTCGCGGGGTGTTGAGTCATCCGTCTACGGGGTGTGGATTCGAACATGATTGAGTCTCCTCATCCCTATGAGAGGTGTAATTGATTCCATGTGGTGCCATCCCTTCGAGCACACATGATGACACTCCATCTGATATGCACTCTATTATCTAGCCCTTGGCAGACGTGAGTAGTACCCGTCATGATATTGGTTGAGCATTTCTTGTGGTAACTTTGATTGTGTGCATTGCCTTCCTTGTTGGCTTCGTGATTGATCTGAGTGTTGGCCTTAATTTTCCTTTGTCTTGCCACCATTGTTTGGGCCTTGTGACTATCTCTGAGCATGGTGGGGTGGCCTCTTTTGAGTCCACATGGTAGGGAGGCATTGCCACCGCCATTGGGGATTGGTGTACAGGTTATTGGAGCATCGTTGGAGTCATCCCCTCTTCCGTATTTACGTTTTTGATGATGTATTTTATTCATGTATATGCCATTGTACTCAAACTCATTTCTTTATACTCATTGTACTCACTTAAGAGTGAAAGAAATCATAAATTTAATGAGAAGATATGTGGTGATTATGTTTGGCTTTTCCAGTGTTGGTATCAGAATCGCATGTTCAATGATAATTCTTTTATGGCTCCATTCTTATTTCATGTAAAATTAAAGCTATAAATATATTTTCTTCCTTTATATATCATGTTGTTAAGTTTTTCAGCGCATCCCAACCTGCTATTTTAATCCGTGTAGTCATTGCCTGAGTTTCGGAGTAGCGCTGCAAGTTCTGGAGTAGTGTTGTTAAGATTCTGGAGTAGCGTTGCAAGTTCCAGAGCAACGTTGTTAAAGTTTCAGAGCAGCACTGTTAAGGTTCCAGAGTAGTGCTATTAAAGTTTTGGAGTAGCGCTGTTAAGGTTTCAGAGTAGCCCTGCAAGTTCCGGAGCAGCACTGCAAGTTCCAGTGCAACACTATTAAGGTTCCAGAGCAGCGCTGCTAAGGTTCTAGAGCATTTTTCCTAGAGCTATCTTATTTACTTTTGTCTAGTTTTTCTTTGGAGGGTAGATTAATCCTCTCCCTTGGGCTATATTAGGCCATTCTTGGCCTTGTATGTGGTCGTATTAATGTATTGGAAACTTCTTTTGTGTATGTTATCCTTTATGTTTAAAAAAAAAAATTATCTTGTCCTTTTTGGCTCTTAACCTTCAAGGTTTAATTAGAGGGATGTTACATAACTAATCCAAGACTAAATACTATTTATTTCTCACCCATTCAATTGCATTGAGAAGACACTACAGATTACACAAGATTTAATGGAATGCTAAACTAGACACACAGGAAGGCGTTCTGATGCAGGAGCATCCAGTGGTGTAAGGGTAATCTTGCATCACCCAAAAATAGTTAAATTTCAAGTTTCTCAGTTTTTAGATGTTTTTACATTTTTGGATACCCTTTTCATCATAATGAAATTCCCAATTTATGGTTTTTATTTTCTATTCCTGGGTGGAAAGATATTGCAGTTTTAGTTTTCCAGATTTGCACCTGAAAATCTTCTGAGTTAAATTTGAGGAACTTAGACTTCCCAGATCGGCCCCGAAACTTGCCGAAATCGGCATAACAAATTTTGAGCGCATTCTTGACTTCGAGACCTTTCCAACGGTTCAAACGGTTCACAAATCGGAGCCCCGGATCAAAAGTTATGGCCCCGGGAAGTTGGCGCACTTTCTAGAAGATACAATTGCAATGTTCTTTTGAAATTTGAACTTCAAGTTGTAATTTTTCGGTGCCAAACCACCTAAACTCAAATTTGAATGTTGTTTTGGCTCCAAACTAAGGAGGAGCTCTATTTATGGGTGGGTTTCTAATTTTTTGGGTAACTTTTTGGGGACAAGCTCGCATATTGCGAAAGGGTGATTTTGAATCTTTCTGTAACTTGCATGTGTTGTAGAACTTGGAGATTTGAGATCCTCTGCATGTAAGAAGCTCCATTTTTTGAATAATAAAATTATTCTCTTATTTGTGGGTTATTTTCTATGTTTCGGGCTGTGCCCTCATCAAGTGGTATCAGAGCAAGGTTTTCTTGAGCGTGTGGATAGATCACCGATCGTGAGGCAGTTCGCACCAGGACCATGGTTGTGGGTTGAGGTCAAGAAAGATGCCTCCAAGAGTGATGCCTAGTAGGCATGGTGGTGCTAGAGGTGGTAGAAATGCTGGTGGAAGAGATACACTGGCAGCCCTCCAGAGAAAGATTGATGCATTACAAGAGCAATTGAGAAGAGGGTTAAACCTGAGGGAGGAAAGTGAGGATGAAGGAGAGGAAGAAGGTTCAGATGTAGAAGAGGAAGAAGAAGCAATTGATCAAGACCAAACATGGCTAATAAGGGCCATTTCAAAGATTGGGAAAAGACTCAAAGCAGAAGTCCCCAGTTATTCTGGAAGTCCGAACCCGGAAGAGTTGATCGACGGTCAAAGGAACGGTTTCCAGTGTGGTGAAGAAGGGCATCAAGCCTATGAATGTCCACAACACCAAGGAAGGGCAAACAAAAGGCCAGAAGGTCATGGAAGGGCTGCGCATGTAGATGAGGAGGCCCAATCTAAACATTTAGATGATGCTGAAAGGGGAGAAGCCCTAGTGATTAGGAGAGCCCTGGTGACTGAGGAAAAGGAACTAGAACAGAGGAAGAATCTGTTTCGCACAAGGTGCAAGTGTGAAGGAAAATGTTGTGATGTCATTATTGATGGTGGAGCACCGGAGCACCGTGTCAAGAGATGGTCATGTGTTGAAGCCGAGGAAAGGTAATCGCAGATCCATACCTGATTGTTCGCTGCGTAAAGACCACATTAAAGTTTTCACAATGAACGCTGCCTAGTAAAGTTCAAATAACGGAGCTACTCATGATGAGGTAATTTTATGATATCATCCCCATGGATGCATGTCATACTTTGTTGGGAGCAATGTGGCGGCCTGGATAGGCGAGCTATACATGATGGCTATGCAAACACTTATTCCTTGAAAAAGGATGGGGTTCGTCACAAGTTGAAACCCCTGAAGGAGACCGAAGAAAAGGTATGCAGTAGTGCTAGAATTTGTCATGTAGATGGAAGAAAATTTTTAGAAGGTATGAAGCATGAGCATGTGTGTTGTGCATTGATTCCTAGAGTAAGTAAGGAGGATAGTGAGAAGGTTCCGTATAGCTTCTAGGATGTTGATGAGTTTCTCGTGGATATTGTTTCGAGTAATATACCCTGAGGGTTTACCACCAATAAGGAAGACTGGCCATATCGATTGACTTGATTCCCGAGCCACTTACAAATAAAGCAACCCATAAAATGACTCCGCGCTAGAATGAAGAGCTGAACACAAGTTCAAGAGTTGTTGAGAAAGGGTTTGATACTAGAGAGTTTGAGTCAACAGCAGCACTGCAGATTCTCAAAGCATCTCAAAGAAGGATGGGGAGTGGAGGATGGGGTATAGATTCTCGAGCCATAAACAAGATAACAATCAAGTATAGATTTCTACCAAGGATGGATGACCCGATGGATCGCTTTGAGGTTCCTCAATACTTCACACAAAGATTGATTTGAAGAGTGGATACTGCATCCTCAGATTCGAGAGGGAGATGAATGGAAGACTACTCAAGACCAAGGGGCCTGCATTTAGTGGTTATCATGCCTTTTTGGGCTAACCAATGCACCGGAAAGCACATTCATGCTGCTCAAGTGAATGAGGTAATTAAAAAGAATTTCTCTCGAGAAGTTTTGTTATTGTGTATTTGTATGATATTTTGATTTTCAGTAAGACGCTGGATGAGCATCTGATGCATATTCGGAGAGCCTCTGAGAAGTTAAGAGAAGAGAAACTATTGATTAATCTTAAGAAGTGCAGTTTTGTGAAGAGGGAGTTAGTGTACTTGGGGTTTGTAGTCTCAGCAGAAGGTCTCAAGATGGACCTAGAGAAGGTGAAGGCTATTTTGGAATGGCCTACCCCGAGAACTACTACTGAGGTGAGATCTTTCCATGGTTTGGCTAGTTTTATAGAAAGTTCATTAGAAACTTCAGTAGTATTTGTGGACCCCTGACTGAAACAATGAGAGGGGATAGAAAAGAATTCAAGTGGAGCAGTGGAGCGGCAAAAATTTTTGAATCGTTGAAGTAGAAGGTGACAGAAAGCAATTCGCTCTAGCCTCCTAGATTTCACAAGGTACTTGTGGATTTCAGGATGCCAGTTGGTTGTGCCATTGGAGCAAAGCAGCTGAGCTAAGGCTGTGTTTCCATTGCCTATTTCCCAAAGGAAAAAGTTAAAAGATGCAAAGAGAAAGTATTCTATATATGATCAGGAATTTTATGCACCAGTTCAAGCATTAAAGAAATGGAGACATTATTTGTTGTCGAAGGAATTTGTTCTATATACTGATCATCAGGCCTTGTAGTACCTAAATAGTTAGGGAAAATTAAATCAGAGGCATATGAAATGGGTAGAGTTTTTGCAAAGTTATACCTTTGTTTTGAAACATAGGAGTGGGAAGTCAAATAGGGTTGCAGATGCCTTAAGTAGGAGGCATACATCGATGACAAAGATGCAGATTGAAGTGGTTGGGTTCAATGAACTCAAGACACTGTATGCAGAAGATCCTGATTTTGCAGAGGCTTGGAAAGCTTGCAAGGAACCTGTTACAGTGGATAGGACAAGGTGGCTGGATTTCATAATCCAGGATGGCATGTTATTTAAGGGAAGTCAATTGTGTATCCCGAGAAGTTCCATGAGGGAGAACCGGATAAATGAGAAGCATAGTGGAGGAATGGTAGGACATTTTGGTCGGGATAAGACCATTGCCATTATCAGTGAGCATTATTATTGGCCTCAGCTTGTCACAGGATGAAGAAGTTTGTACAAAGCTACGTGGTATGTCAAATGGTTAAAGGAGAGCCAACACAAAGCTTATATCAGCCCTACCTATAATGAGAGAGGCCATGGGAGGATATAAGTATGGACTTTGTTCTGGAGCCTTGCCAAGGACACAATGAGGGAATGATCTACTTTGTGGTGGTTGATAGGTTTCTACATTTGGCACATTTCATCTCCATGCCAAAGACCCATGATGCAGTCCACATTGGTCAATTTGTTCTTCAAAGAGGTGGTGGTATTAGCTATGGTCCGCCAAAGAGTATTGTTTCAAATCGTGACACCAAATTTGTGGGGTACTCTTTGGAGGACCTTTGTGGAAGAAGCAAAGACAAAGTTGAAGTTCAGGGTTCCTCGCGACACCATCCACAAATAGATATGCATTGTGAGGTTGTTAATGTGAGTCCGGGTGACCTACCGAGATGTTTGGTAGGAGATAAAACCTAAGGGATGGGACTTGATCTTGATCACCTTTAGGCAGAATTTTCTTTTACAAATAATTTTAATAATAGAAGCATCGTAGATCACCATTCCGCATTGTGTATGAGTGTAGCCCTTAATAGCTCCATGTAATTGAGGAAGATAGGGATCAAGAGAAGAAAAATAAGTGCCGGTTTAAGATTTTAAGTAACACATCAAGGATATACATGAGAAGGTAAGAGAACATATTAACAAGATGAATATGCGATAAGGCTAAGGCAGATCAAGAGGAGGTATAAGGAGTTTCGTGATTATGATGAAGTGATGGTCCACTTGAGGAAAGAAAGGTTTCCAGTGGGAACATATAACAAATTGAAAATGAAGAAGTTCGGTCCCTGTAAAATTTTGAAGAGGCATGATTCAGGGAATGCATATGAGGTAGAGTTGCCGGATGGATTCAACATTTCCCCTGTGTTCAACATTTTAGATTTGATAGAGTATCATGAAGGTGGCATAGAGGAAGTACCAATAATGGAACAGTGTGGGATTCCAGCACCTACTTCAGAAAAGGAGGAGATTGAAGAAATCCTGGATAGTCATGTGGGAAGGAGTACCAGGAATAGGCAGTATGAAGAATATATAGTGAAATGGAAAGGAAGGCCTGTTGAAGATCATCCTAGTTGCCTAAGGCAGAGGTCAACCATTTGGGTTTTCCTCCACCATTTGAGACGTGACGGGGTCACTTCTCAAATTACCCTGGATGTCTGATGTAGGAGCATCCAGTGGTGTAAGGGCAATCTTGCATCACCCAAAAATAGTTAAATTTCAAGTTTCTCAATTTTTAGATGTTTTTACATTTTTGGATACCCTTTTTGTGATAATGAAATTCCCAATTTATAGTTTTTATTTTCTATTCATGGGTGGAAAGATATTGTAGTTTTAGTTTCCCAGATTTGCACCTGAAAAATCTGTCGAGTTAGATTTGAGGCACTTAGAGTTCCTAAATCGGCCCTGAAACTTGCCAAAATTGGCGTAGGGGATTTTGAGCGCGCTCTTGACTCCGAGACCTTTCCAACGGTTCAAACGGTTCACGAATCGAAGCCCCGGATCAAAAGTTATGGCCCTGAGAAGTTGGCGCACTTTCTAGAAGATACAATTGCAATGTTCTTTTGAAATTTGAACTTCAAGTTGTAATTTTTCGGCACCAAACTTCCTAAACTCAAATTTGAATGTTGTTTTTGCTCCAAACTAAGGAGGAGCTCTATTTATGGGCGGGTTTCTAATTTTTTGGGTAACTTTTTGGGGACAAGCTCACATATTGCGAAAGGGTGATTCTGAAGCTTTATGTAACTTGCATGTGTTGTAGAACTTGGGGATTTGAGATCCTCTGCATGTAAGAAGCTCCATTTTCTGAATAATAAAATTATTCTCTTGTTTGTGGGTTATTTTCTATGTCTCAGGCTGTGCCCTCATCACGTTCAACATAAAACACAGTGACAACGGCTGTGCCTTCATCACGTTCAACATAAAACATAGTGACAACGATAAGTGTAATAATGTAAGTTTAATATAAATATATACATAGATTCTATAATGTGGTGAAGGAAGATTTTTCTGGCTGAAAGATCTACATTCCAATTGCATATGCAAAGAGAGCGTTTGAAAAACTTTATTGAGTTGAACATTATAAATTTCCATCAACGGTTTAAGACACACCATGTGCAACCTACAGTGGAAGTTCGCACTATAATCA
Organism: Sequoia sempervirens; assembly: GCA_007258455.2. Classification (NCBI taxonomy): domain Eukaryota; kingdom Viridiplantae; phylum Streptophyta; class Pinopsida; order Cupressales; family Cupressaceae; genus Sequoia; species Sequoia sempervirens. Next base: position 11,917 of record VDFB02264801.1, on the reverse strand, counting down.
AATATGTAAAACACAATATAAACATACTTCCCCACTGGATAAAAGCCTCTATCAAAATGACAACCAAATTTGGGTCAGCCAATGTCAAGCATTTTAAGGAACGTACATATTAACACTGATACATTCAAGATTCAAATGAATTCTCTTCGAATTGTATTTACATGCTACCTCAACTAAAAGAGCATGTCATTTGAATTTCATCAAGTGTTTTGACTAAGACTTAATTTAAACAAAAGTTTAATAACACACTCAGTTAGCTCTGAGTACAACTTAAAAAGAACCGATCATGCAACAAGAGGATTGCCTCCAAGTTTTCACTAACTACTGAACTTAAGTTGGGCCTATAAGATACCTAAATCATAACGGCTACAACACCGTTTGGTAGAGAAATTCCATTGCATGCAAGTTAACATACAGTCAACAACTTAAGACCGACCCACACTAGCACAAGTTGTCCAATATGTGCAGACTATGTGGAGATAAGAAGAACATTCACTACAAATAAAAAGAGAATCAATATCATGAAATTCATGTGTATCACATGAGAATACTAATCTAGACAAGGATAACAAATTAGATAACCCAAGGAATGCTTCCCAAATTGGTTCGACTAGGATCAATTGACTCGATTTATTTAGCTGCCAGAAAAGAAGTGGCATACAAAGAAAAATGATTAAACGTAATAATGCTACATGGAATAAATAGATCTGAAAATACAACTCTGCCCAATATCTCTATCACGTCAGAATTTTGTCAACATTTCAATCTCAAGTACATTAACTACGATGGATTGTCAATGGAATTGATGAGATTGTATAAATTTTAAAGCTTCCTATTATGGTCATATGCTGCGACTGAGAGAGATCGACAGTGGAATCAAAGCAATCATTTATTCCTTAAAAAATTTCTATTATGTTCAAATGGTTGCATCTGTGAGAGGTTACAATAAAATCAGGGAGGTTATTTAAATTCTATACACCCTACCACGTACAAGTGTTGCCGCTGTGACCGATTGCAAAAGAAATAAGGGAGCTTGTTTTAAACATCCACTCCCTTCTATATTCAAGTTTGTAGTTGTGATAGGTCGTTAATGGAATCAAGAAAGTTATTTATATCTTCTAAGCTATAAATCAGGCCGATTACCCTAAATTCGGCTTCTTGTACTATTGAAATCAAGCATATATGTATATACAGAATCGGTTCATTCATTTAACAACATAAAATAACTATAAAGATCGAATGGTAGCTATTCTATGGGATGAAATCAGAAAAACAATATAAGTCACAATATAGCCACCAAACAAGGTTGATATACCAAGCATGAAATCATCTTTCAACCATAGTTTAGAAGGATAAGCTAATAAACTATGGTCAGGAGGAGACTAAATTAACTGGGAAGAAGAGAACAGGGCGACGCCTAATCTTAAGCTCCAATGTATTTATATTCTTTGTAATGTATGAGAGGAAAGCAGTTAATTAGATTTAAGTTTCACGAATGGCGTAATCACATCCTGCGCATGAGACAATACCCATTCATAGCATCATGGTTACATTTCATATGAACACCACTAAGAGTGTTATGAGGTATCAAGATGGAGGGAATTCTTGTTTAAGGATAAATTACAATGTTCCAGTTACTAGATTCCATAGGCAGCTGCAACAATGAAAGAGTCTAAAAGGGCAAAGAAAGTTACACTAATAACACATAATAAGGACTAAGAGAAATACAGGGCACACCTACCACTGCCATTTTTGAATAAAGATAAATACAAAGTAGCACACTGCGTAAACAAGTAATCAATATTCCCTCAAATATATTTTGAAAATAAAGTTGGAAACAGGGGTGATACTTTTTATTACTTTTCAAGAACTCGAAATAGAGCAAATGTCAAGATTCAGAAGCAAGATTTACAATATTTCACAGAATATATTCCAAATTAACAGAGTTAATCCAAGAGATTCATTCAAAAACCTTTCTAAAGTAATATTGGGAACAAAGAAACCTAATTTAACTGGACTGGTATTTGATGCAGAGGTCTATTCCAAAATTTGCAGCTACAAAATTTTTCAAAGCTTTCCTGGCCCAACTCCCACTGCTTCTACAAATATTCCCCCCCCAATACCTTCCTGAACAAACTTTCGTTCTTTTTCCCAATTCAAGTAAATTTCTCAAAAACTCAGAAAGTTCTTCCAGAAAAACCCCCCAGCCAACCATTCCCAGCCAAAAACCAAAAAAAACAAGAATAAGTTTCTCCATACCCCAAATTCCATTACTTCCTGAGAATAAATCTACCGCCCCTTTATTATTTATCTTCCACTATCATCTTCCTTAATTCCATCCATAACTACTTTCCTTCTTCATCAATTCATTTAATTTCCATTACTTCTCTTTATTCATCACTTAACAATTTATTATATTTTATAATTTATAACCATGCCCTTTTAAATTTACATTCAAAAGATTAATGAATATGACATTTGAATTAATAATTTTAATCTTACCTATAATGTATTTATACCATCATAATAACTTAATATTTTATTTTAAATATTCTATTCTAACCTATAAGTTTAATTTATTAAAATCAGATAATAACTTAATCAGTTCAATTTAATCAAGGTAAAATCAATTAATTAATTCTAATGAACACAAAACCAAGCTAAACTTGACCTCAGAGACAGCCAATGACAACACACAACAACGAATAGATGGAGGGGAATGACATTATTACTATAAATATACACATTTTTGTAGGTTGAGCTAAGAGAACATATCTCCTTGTGAAGTATTGAACAAAGTTTTGAAGTATTGAAGTATTGAACAAAGAAAAATCAGATGAAGTATTGAACAAAGTTTTAGAGATTGCCTAATTAAATCTACAAGGGAATGATATATCTGAAAATATAGACTCAACTCTATGTAAAGGAAAAATAATATTTTCACCTTGAGGTGAATATGAAACCAAGATTCACTCTTCTAGATTCTAAGGTATTACATATTTCAAAGGGATTTTAGAGCATTCATTTGGATCACTCCTTCAATTATAGAGCTAAGTATTATCGTTTATCATAATTTATATGTCCTAAGATAGTTGTTAGAAATTATTAGAATATTAATTCTAGATAGCATCATTAATTAGTCAAGGTTAATTGTGCTTATGTGTATGCAATTTTGTTTGATTAACCTATACTAAAATTAAGGATTTTGGTCTTTAATCATCTATCTCACATGATTGAGCTTCCATTCTAGGATTTTTGTATCTAAATATAGGGGTTTTCAAATTCAATATATAATTTGATTTATAATATATTTTCATATTTTACCAGGATCTTTATATGCTTATATATTTTTCATAAGGTTTTGATATACATTGTTATTTATCTTTTAGCACACCATGCCGCTCTAGGCTATTCTACATTCACATCACCTATTAGGGATTGTTCCTTGGTTGATTGAAATTTATTTGATTATATTTGATTATGTTTTTGTCTTTCATATTTCATGATACATCCAATTATTTATATACTAATGAGTTTCTCTGTTATAGATATGATTTGCTTTCTTTTCTTTCTATAGAGGTGTCATTCTATCATGTTTTATATTTCTCTTTTTTGATTTAAATATTGCAAAACTTATGATATTAGAGATGTTTAGCTCATTTTAAATCAATAAATTTTGTGATAATCACATGTCTTGTAACAATAATGAGCATCCACTAAGAAAGGATTTATGATTTGATTAACCCTTTTATGGCATTAGTATACCTAGTATGATATACACATCTTATTCTAATTTTACCTCCATATATTCATGTGATTTGAATGAACTATATTCTTCTATATATGATGATAAAATATACAATGATCAACCTTCTATAAATTTTAGATAAATGGATATGTATCCTTCATATAACCTTTCTTTGTATTATGATAACTTATGCCTTGATGATACATTATTATCTTCTCATGTTAATTTCATTTTTTCTTCATTTCCTTATTCTACATTGCTTGATGAAATTATAATTTTTAGTAAAGAACTCTTACATGGTTATTATGATGGGTCTCATGATAAATGCTTAAATGAGTAGTCATTTTTAATTTTCAATTACAACCAAAAAGTTGATGATATTTTATTGATTAATAATTTTATATAATACCTAAGTGGTAGAGCTTTAAAATGGTTTGATTCATGCTTCTTTCTCTACACTTCCCTTGTTAGTTTAAGTAATATTTTTATTAAATTTTTCTATACCTAATTCACATGAGGATAGGGTGTAGTTAGATATAACCCCTCATAATCTATATTTTGATCCAAATTCATTTATTGATATGGCTTATGTTTCTTTTGTACCTTCATTCCACATTTCCTCAAGTTCAAAAGATTAATTTCATGAGGTACACTAATCAAAGGTTAGGGAGAGGAAAATAATTCAATTTAACACCACCTATCCTATGTAACAATGGAATTAGTTAACCTAATCTACCTCAAGCTACATATAAAGTAGAGGAGCATAGAATCATTAAACAAATATAAAGTACCCAATCTAAAAATCTCAATGAGATAAATTTTACATCACATTTTTATAGAGGTATACTAAAAAAATCCATAGAGAAAATACAAGTTGTACATCTTATACTTTCCATAATTATTAAAATATTTGATAGAGTCTATTGTCCATACAAATTATCATGATATGTTATTTTATGATATAAAAATTCACTTGAGAAAGTACTTAAGGAAGCATTGCCTTTACATATCATGATGAAATTTAGTGAAGTAATCATTAAATGATCTATATTTGATAAAGGATCTAGGCTTAACATTTGTAATAAAAATTATTTAGAACATTAGAAATAAACATGTTGAAGATGTAGTCATCATATATTATCATTAAATATGTTGATTATATGACCATATCTTGTTTGGATACAATCACTCTTTTGATCCAAACTAATGTGTGAAAGTTAGAAATATTGTTTCACATGATGCCCAAAAACATTGACTTATAATATCATCCTTGGGAACCTATGGTTGCATGCTATGAAATATGTTCCCTCTACTTTCATCAATATATAAAGTCATGACATAAGGGAGACTATTTTCTATACCTTAGACTTCATCCATACAATAAATGTGCTCTAATAGATAAATTATACAAAATGAACCTTTAGCCTATAAATTTAGTACTTTAAATGGTGATGATTGGGGTTAATTAGATTTTGTGCCTTATGGTTTTCATGATTATTGTGTGGATTATAAGGCTTATGATATCCCATTTTTATATATGGATCCATCTATCTATAAAAAACACTCAAGGTGTGTAAAGATGCAAATAAGGTGTGTATTTTGAAAGTGATCCTAAGAGTCACACATCCTCTAAATCATCATCTCCTCCTAAGCAATATTTTAAACAAATTATTGTTACTAGATACAATCCCATGAAAAATATTGCATACAAAGTTATTGAGAGGTAAGAATGAATAAGATTATAACTACCTTTTTGAGTCTAGAACAAACCATTTAATCAATTGTCAATTTGAATATATGACTATCTAGTTAAAAGAGTGAAAAAAAGAAAAAAATAACCTCATACTGACACTAATTTGAATATTTTTTATTCTAAAAATTGGGAAACAAGGGTCTTGATCCTTACAATTTACAAAATTGAAGCATAAAAAAAAGGGACACAAGGCCATAAATAGCAATTTAGTAGTTCTTAAAAAATAAGGAAAAATAAAAAATGATAGGACTAACAAACAAAAATACATGACTAGAAGAAAAAGAGACAACTAGGGGGAAAGGTTTCCCCACTCCTTAATAATAAATTTGTATATTTTTTTAAGCTTCTCCACATTAGTAGTAGTCATCTCATGCCTCTTGATCTCCATAACTTGCACCATAAAGAGCATTCTAGCCATGGTTTGTATTATCTTCATGCTAGTATTTGACATAGCTGTCAACTTCTTCTCTAATTCCACCTTGTTGGTTTTGATGGTATTGACCTATGAAGTCGTTATTGAATGTAGAAGACAATTGAGAGGTAGTTGAATCAGTTGTATAAAAATTGAAAACCCTCACAAACATTTAGATCCACATTAATTCAATGACCCTTAATTCAGAAGAATGATTTATCATGAAAGTATATAACAAAAATAGAACCAAAGCAACACCATGCACAAAGAAACACTAGATTTACATGGAAAACCCAATAAGGGAAAAACCACTGTGAGGATTAGCTCACAATATAAAGTATTATCAACATTGATTACAAAGGGCTCACTACCTGAGGGCTCATTTCCTAGAAGAAAGAAAGGCTCATTGCAAAAATAGAAAAGAAGATAGAGACGAATTCTACAGTGAGAAATCCATCTCAATGTGACATGAAAGTACATCACATTATCACTAACACCTTCACAATCTTACTAAATATTATAGACATCTTCTACTCACTGCATCCAGTAATCTAACATGTGAAAGATTGCGCTACATTTCACAAATTCACACCTCACAACTTTGTAATTTGCATCATTCACATCACACACATCTATCTTATCATCCCTCAACAACTCAAACACATATTTATACCATCTTCAACCTTGAAAACATTCTCTAAGGTTAGTTATGCAACTTAACCATGCAAATTCAAATTAGGTTGGTACCAAAACATTCCCGCAATGGAAAGGAATGAGGGAGGACCACAACACACCTTAACTTAGACCTAAATCCAGTCATACATGTCAATCCATGCTTCCACAAACACCGAAGCAACTCCACAATTAGTGTACAAGGTCGATCAAACCCATCTAAACACCATTAAACAATTAAGTACACTCTTACTTTGATCCAAAAAAAAATCAAAAACAAAAAATGTCACTTGAACATAATCTAGAATATTCCACAAACACCCTAAAATCCAAAAAATTCATTTGCAACAAATTTCACCTAAAGAATGTACACACCTACTACACTCAGATAATTCTGCCATACACTGTAACTCAAGAAACTAATTTCTACAGAACCAAACCTCAAACAACTTCTACTTAAGGAAGATAAACACTATTAGCACCCTTCTAGATCCACAAGACTTGAAATCACTCAAGGGAGAAATGCAGAGAAAAACCATTTCTCCCAAACACCTTTGCAATACACAGTTCACACATTGGTGAACATAAATTCCCTTGCACAATGATCCTGCACACTAAATTTTGGATGCAACACCTTTGAACACCTTTGATCAAGATATCTAAACCACACAAGAAGATCTATAATATAGAAGAAATGAGGAGAAAAACAAGATCACTACTTTGCAACATAGAACACCACTCCAACACACTATTTCCTAATTTTATTCAATTTTTCTCAAAAGAAATAGGAAACCAAGCACCAAAGACACATCCTCAACATTTTTTAGCACTTCCTCATCACCACCAATCCAATTACAACATAGAAACTCAACCATAGATCCATGGATAGAAGCTTATCAAAGCAATAGTAGAGGTTGACACTAGTAGCTTATAATTGACAACATAATGCAACTAATCAAAGCATCATCAGAGATAGCATCAACTCAATACCAAATTCTCACACTCTTGCAACAATATAGACTTATCATACAGTTGATACCAATGACAACACCAATTGCACATACTTGCAACAATCTCCCTCCTTTATCATTGATGGCAACACATGATGTGAAAAACCATCAACAACAAACAAAAGAGCTCTGATCCTCAATATTCTACTCCATACCAACTCATTATCTCTTTTTCTCCCCTTTACAAAACTAATTCATTAATCTCTCTCCCTTTTTCAACTAGCTCACCTCATTTTTCACATGAATCATTCTCCCCTTTTGACATCAATGGCAAAGAGAAAAAGATTTGCATGTCTCCCATTGATATCAAATTGCTTTGCATACTCCCCCTTAGGAGCACACACCATACTGCATCAATCAACAACTAGTGCACAATGACAACACTCACTCATATTGACTACAACAAAAAATAATGCCACTACCTACTCGCCCTAAGAGGTAGCCATCAACATCAATCCAGACCAAAGAATGAATTTTGAGATCCACTGGACTGATGCATCTCCTTATGCATCTAGTTCAAAGGAGGGGAAATAACCCCCAACTTCTCTTGGAGATACTCAAAATTATCCTTAGGAAGATCCTTAGTGAATATATTAGCAACCTAATCCTTTGTAGGCACATATTCAAGATTCACTTCACCTCTATGACCTTCTCTTAGAAAGTGATTATGGATTGAGATATGCTTTATCCTTGAATGCATTATCAGATTATTTGATATATTGATACCACTTGTATTATCATAGAAGATAGAAATTGGTTCATCATATACCACTCTAATATCCTTTAATGTTTTCCTCATCCACAAAACTTGTGTGCATGCAATGTATCTCGATCCAAGAAAGAATGGACCACCACTTTTACTTTTCCTATCATCTACACAACCAACCCAATCTACATCAGTTTAAGAACTTAGAGTAAATTCAGTATCCTTTAGATGCCACAAGTCATGATCTAGAGTTCCCTTCAAGTATCTGAATATCCTCTTCACTATTGCAACATGTTACTCTCTAGGATCTTGAAATCTAGCCATAAGAAGATAGACTGCATGCATGATATTTTGTCTAGTAGCAGTTAGATATAGTAGTCCTCCAATCATTGATCTATACTTTCTTTGACCGGCCTTATGAGATTCATCATTCTTTCTCAACTTGCAACCATTAACCATAGGGGTACATACTAGTTTAAAATCTTCCATTCCAAACTTCTTCAATACTCCCTTGATATACTTTTATTATGAAATGAAAATACCTTTATCTATCTGATTGATTTGTAACCCAAGGAAGAAATTCATTGCCCCAAACACTAACATTTCAAATTATTTCTACATCTCTTCTACAAATTTCTTACACATAGCTTCATTTCCTCTTAAAATTATGTCATCAACATAAACAACCATAATCAAGATTTGATCTTTTTCAACTTTGAAGTAAAGTTTACTATTTGCGGTACCTTTATTGAATCCTTGTTGTAACAAGTACCTTTCTAACATTGTATACCAAGCTTTGGGAGCTTGCTTCAATCCATATAATTCTTTCTTCAATCTGTAGACCATATACGGTTTATTTGATAACTGAAATACTTCTAGTTGTTCTATGTATACTTCTTCCAATTCACCATTCAAGAAATAATACTTTAAATCCATTTGATATACTTTGAAATCTATATGTACTGTAAAACCCAAAAACATCCTGATAGCTTCCATTATTTCCATCAGAGCAAATGTCTCCTCAAAGTATATTCCTTCTACTTGTGAATAGCCTTTACACACAAGCCTTTTCTTGTTTCTTACCACTTCTCCACTCTCATTTAGTTTTTTCTGGAACACCCACATAGTTCCAATCACATTCTTGTTTGCTGGTCTTGGGACAAGTTCCCAAGTCTGATTCTTCTCAATCTACAATAGTTCTTGTTCCATAGCCTTGATCCAATACTCATCCTTGCAGGCTTCAATAACTATTCTAGGTTCAACTTCAAAAAGTAAACATAGATTTACCTATTTGTCAACAAATTTCCTTCTTGTAAGTACATCTTTTTTCTTATCACCAATGATCTAATTTTTAGAATGATTCTTCTGTACATACTTAGGAGTTTTAAGAATCCTTTTTGGATCTTCTTTCTCTTCAATCTGCACTTCATTTTCCTTAGATTTTTCTTATTCTCTACAAGAAGACTCATCTGATTCATATCCATCTATCACCACTGAATTCTTTTGTAGATCTTCATCAACCTTGACACTTTCACTTTCAACAATATTTCTTAGCCTCTTGTAGTAGCACCGATAAGATTTGCTTCTCGTAGAATATCCAAGGAAGATACCTTGATTAGATCTTGCATAAAATTTTCCTAAGTTTTCTTCATCTCTTCTGATATAGCATTTGCTTCCAAATTATTTGAAGTATTTGAATGTAAGAACCCTTCCATACCATAGCTCATAGGGAGTCTTTGTGCTATTTTCTCTTGCTTGCACTCTTTTAAGTATGTAAACAATAGTATGAATTACTTCTCTCTAGTAGACTTTTGGTAGATTTTCTTCTTTCATCATTGTCCTTGCAACTTCTTGAATAGTCCTATTTTTTCTTTCAACCACTCCATTTTGTTGAGGAGTCCTAGGGGTAGATAAATACCTCTTTATTCCATGATTCTCACAAAAGGTATTGAAATCATTGGAGGTGGACTCTCCACCACTTTCAAACCTCAAGAAGATTATTTTCATATCCATTTCATTCTCAACCATAACTTTGAATGCTTTAAAATTATCTAGAGCATCTAATTTTTCTTTGAGAAAGGTAACCCATGTCATTTTAGAATAATCATCAATCAATAGCATGGAATACCTATCACTTTGAAGACTTCTTACTCTAGTAGGACCACAAAGATCTGTATGCACCAATTCCAATAGTCTAGTAGAGGATTTTCATTTGTCTTTTAAACTTCTTCTTGCTTGCATTCCAACTTGCCATTCCTTACAAACAACATTGATAGGCTTTGTAATCTTTGGCAGATCTCTCAAAACTTGAACTGAACTTATTCTCACTCGGCTATCAAAATTGATGTGATAGATTCTTTTATGCCATATCCAAATCTCATTGATCTAAGTCATGAAACAATAACCATTAACACCTTTAGGCTAATAGACATTTCCATCTATCCTTCTTCCAATAGCAACCATAGTTCTAGATCCTTTTCTGATCTCACAACCATCATCAGTATTATGCTTGTCATCAAAACTAATTGAACCTTTTCCACATACCTTACTAGATGTATCATCACCAAACCTAACTATTCCTCCATATTTTTCAATTTTAACAAACTTACTCTTGTCTTTGGTCATATGATTAGAGCATCCACTGTCAATGATCCAATAGTTCTTCTCTTGTATAGCATGAAAAGAAGACACCAAAGTGCCTTCAGTATTAGCACTTGCTTCCAAATCACTTTCCTTCACACATCTCTCAGAGTTAGCATAATTAGTTTCAAATTTAAACGCCATGAACAAGCATTCACCATCCTTATCATCCCCATAATCAAATTCATCATCAGATATACTGGCATCTTCTCTGACATAATAACTTTTCTTAATCATCTCACATTTATTCTCCTTATTTTTGTCATTCAAAGCTCTGTTTGGACATCTTGAAGCAAAATGACCTATCTTTCCACAATTGAAACATTTGAAAGGAAACTTAGCTCTGTACTTTCTAGTACCCTTTTTCATTCTTCTCACAAAGTTGCTTCCACATAATCAAGATCCTCCTAATTTGATTCCACATACTTCTCTAATTTTATAACCTTAAAAGAAGTCTCAACTTTTTCATTACATGGACCAAATTCTCTCATTTTAAAAGTAGTTAAGGAGCCATACAACTGATCTCTAGTACATCTACTCAAATCTTGAGATTCCTCGCTAGCAAAAACATTATGACTATAAGATTTAGGGAGAGTTATAAGTACCTTATTTTCCACTTCTTGTTCTTTAAGTTTTCCACCAAGACCTGTAATGGAACTGATAACTTCATCCACCTTCTAGATGTATCCTATAATTTTTTCATCTCTAGACATCCACAGGTTCTCAAATATGATCTTCAAGTTCTGCATCTTAGCTTGTTTGGCCTTGTCATCTCCTTCATAAATGCTTTCTAACTTTACCCAAATTTCTCTAGCACTTTTCAGATTCATAACTTTCACTAATTCAGAATTAGCAAAACCACTTAAGAAGAGAACATACCTTGCTTTACCATTTTTTTCATAGGCCTTGATCTTATCATCAGTGCTTAGACCACTTGTAGGTATAGTATATCCATTCTCAATAGACTTCTAGATTT
>VDFB02264800.1:0-30534 GCA_007258455.2 Sequoia sempervirens | reverse complement strand
GAAAAATAAAAAATGATAGGACTAACAAACAAAAATACATGACTAGAAGAAAAAGAGACAACTAGGGGGAAAGGTTTCCCCACTCCTTAATAATAAATTTATATTTTTTTTTAAGCTTCTCCACATTAGTAGTAGTCATCTCATGCCTCTTGATCTCCATATCTTGCACCATAAAGAGCATTCTAGCCATGGTTTGTATTATCTTCATGCTAGTATTTGACATAGCTGTCAACTTCTTCTCTAATTCCACCTTGTTGGTTTTGATGGTATTGACCTATGAAGTCGTTATTGAATGTAGAAGACAATTGAGAGGTAGTTGAATCAGTTGTATAAAAATTGAAAACCCTCACAAACATTTAGATCCACATTAATTCAATGACCCTTAATTCAGAAGAATGATTTATCATGAAAGTATATAACAAAAATAGAACCACAGCAACACCATGCACAAAGAAACACTAGATTTACATGGAAAACCCAATAAGGGAAAAACCACTGTGAGGATTAGCTCACAATATAAAGTATTATCAACATTGATTACAAAGGGCTCACTACCTGAGGGCTCATTTCCTAGAAGAAAGAAAGGCTCATTGCAAAAATAGAAAAGAAGATAGAGATGAATGCTACAGTGAGAAATCCATCTCAATGTGACATGAAAGTACATCACATTATCACTAACACCTTCACAATCTTACTAAATATTATAGACATCTTCTACTCACTGCATCCAGTAATCTAACATGTGAAAGATTGCGCTACATTTCACAAATTCACACCTCACAACTTTGTAATTTGCATCATTCACATCACACACATCTATCTTATCATCCCTCAACAACTCAAACACATATTTATATCATCTTCAACCTTGAAAACATTCTCTAAGGTTAGTTATGCGACTTAACCATGCAAATTCAAATTAGGTTGGTACCAAAACATTCCCGCAATGGAAAGGAATGAGGGAGGACCACAACACACCTTAACTTAGACCTAAATCCAGTCATACATGTCAATCCATGCTTCCACAAACACCGAAGCAACTCCACAATTAGTGTACAAGGTCGATCAAACCCATCTAAACACCATTAAACAATTAAGTACACTCTTACTTTGATCCAAAAAAAAATCAAAAACAAAAAATGTCACTTGAACATAATCTAGAATATTCCACAAACACCCTAAAATCCAAAAAATTCATTTGCAACAAATTTCACCTAAAGAATGTACACACCTACTACACTCAGATAATTCTGCCATACACTGTAACTCAAGAAACTAATTTCTACAGAACCAAACCTCAAACAACTTCTACTTAAGGAAGATAAACACTATTAGCACCCTTCTAGATCCACAAGACTTGAAATCACTCAAGGGAGAAATGCAGAGAAAAACCATTTCTCCCAAACACCTTTGCAATACACAGTTCACACATTGGTGAACATAAATTCCCTTGCACAATGATCCTGCACACTAAATTTTGGATGCAACACCTTTGAACACCTTTGATCAAGATATCTAAACCACACAAGAAGATCTATAATATAGAAGAAATGAGGAGAAAAACAAGATCACTACTTTGCAACATAGAACACCACTCCAACACACTATTTCCTAATTTTATTCAATTTTTCTCAAAAGAAATAGGAAACCAAGCACCAAAGACACATCCTCAACATTTTTTAGCACTTCCTCATCACCACCAATCCAATTACAACATAGAAACTCAACCATAGATCCATGGATAGAAGCTTATCAAAGCAATAGTAGAGGTTGACACTAGTAGCTTATAATTGACAACATAATGCAACTAATCAAAGCATCATCAGAGATAGCATCAACTCAATACCAAATTCTCACACTCTTGCAACAATATAGACTTATCATACAGTTGATACCAATGACAACACCAATTGCACATACTTGCAACAATCTCCCTCCTTTATCATTGATGGCAACACATGATGTGAAAAACCATCAACAACAAACAAAAGAGCTCTGATCCTCAATATTCTACTCCATACCAACTCATTATCTCTTTTTCTCCCCTTTACAAAACTAATTCATTAATCTCTCTCCCTTTTTCGACTAGCTCACCTCATTTTTCACATGAATCATTCTCCCCTTTTGACATCAATGGCAAAGAGAAAAAGATTTGCATGTCTCCCATTGATATCAAATTGCTTTGCATACTCCCCCTTAGGAGCACACACCATACTGCATCAATCAACAACTAGTGCACAATGACAACACTCACTCATATTGACTACAACAAAAAATAATGCCACTACCTACTCGCCCTAAGAGGTAGCCATCAACATCAATCCAGACCAAAGAATGAATTTTGAGATCCACTGGACTGATGCATCTCCTTATGCATCTAGTTCAAAGGAGGGGAAATAACCCCCAACTTCTCTTGGAGATACTCAAAATTATCCTTAGGAAGATCCTTAGTGAATATATTAGCAACCTAATCCTTTGTAGGCACATATTCAAGATTCACTTCACCTCTATGACCTTCTCTTAGAAAGTGATTATGGATTGAGATATGCTTTATCCTTGAATGCATTATCAGATTATTTGATATATTGATACCACTTGTATTATCATAGAAGATAGAAATTGGTTCATCATATACCACTCTAATATCTCTTTTAATGCTTTCCTCAATAAAAACTTGTGTGTGCATGTAATGTGGCCTCAAGATCCAAGAAAGAATGGACCACCACTTTTACTTTTCCTATCATCTACACAACCAACCCAATCTACATCAGTTTAAGAACTTAGAGTAAATTCAGTATCCTTTAGATGCCACAAGTCATGATCTAGAGTTCCCTTCAAGTATCTGAATATCCTCTTCACTATTGCAACATGTTACTCTCTAGGATCTTGAAATCTAGCCATAAGAAGATAGACTGCATGCATGATATTTTGTCTAGTAGCAGTTAGATATAGTAGTCCTCCAATCATTGATCTATACTTTCTTTGACCGGCCTTATGAGATTCATCATTCTTTCTCAACTTGCAACCATTAACCATAGGGGTACATACTAGTTTAAAATCTTCCATTCCAAACTTCTTCAATACTCCCTTGATATACTTTTATTATGAAATGAAAATACCTTTATCTATCTGATTGATTTGTAACCCAAGGAAGAAATTCATTGCCCCAAACACTAACATTTCAAATTATTTCTACATCTCTTCTACAAATTTCTTACACATAGCTTCATTTCCTCTTAAAATTATGTCATCAACATAAACAACCATAATCAAGATTTGATCTTTTTCAACTTTGAAGTAAAGTTTACTATTTGCGGTACCTTTATTGAATCCTTGTTGTAACAAGTACCTTTCTAACATTGTATACCAAGCTTTGGGAGCTTGCTTCAATCCATATAATTCTTTCTTCAATCTGTAGACCATATACGGTTTATTTGATAACTGAAATACTTCTAGTTGTTCTATGTATACTTCTTCCAATTCACCATTCAAGAAATAATACTTTAAATCCATTTGATATACTTTGAAATCTATATGTACTGTAAAACCCAAAAACATCCTGATAGCTTCCATTATTTCCATCAGAGCAAATGTCTCCTCAAAGTATATTCCTTCTACTTGTGAATAGCCTTTACACACAAGCCTTTTCTTGTTTCTTACCACTTCTCCACTCTCATTTAGTTTTTTCTGGAACACCCACATAGTTCCAATCACATTCTTGTTTGCTGGTCTTGGGACAAGTTCCCAAGTCTGATTCTTCTCAATCTACAATAGTTCTTGTTCCATAGCCTTGATCCAATACTCATCCTTGCAGGCTTCAATAACTATTCTAGGTTCAACTTCAAAAAGTAAACATAGATTTACCTATTTGTCAACAAATTTCCTTCTTGTAAGTACATCTTTTTTCTTATCACCAATGATCTAATTTTTAGAATGATTCTTCTGTACATACTTAGGAGTTTTAAGAATCCTTTTTGGATCTTCTTTCTCTTCAATCTGCACTTCATTTTCCTTAGATTTTTCTTATTCTCTACAAGAAGACTCATCTGATTCATATCCATCTATCACCACTGAATTCTTTTGTAGATCTTCATCAACCTTGACACTTTCACTTTCAACAATATTTCTTAGCCTCTTGTAGTAGCACCGATAAGATTTGCTTCTCGTAGAATATCCAAGGAAGATACCTTGATTAGATCTTGCATAAAATTTTCCTAAGTTTTCTTCATCTCTTCTGATATAGCATTTGCTTCCAAATTATTTGAAGTATTTGAATGTAAGAACCCTTCCATACCATAGCTCATAGGGAGTCTTTGTGCTATTTTCTCTTGCTTGCACTCTTTTAAGTATGTAAACAATAGTATGAATTACTTCTCTCTAGTAGACTTTTGGTAGATTTTCTTCTTTCATCATTGTCCTTGCAACTTCTTGAATAGTCCTATTTTTTCTTTCAACCACTCCATTTTGTTGAGGAGTCCTAGGGGTAGATAAATACCTCTTTATTCCATGATTCTCACAAAAGGTATTGAAATCATTGGAGGTGGACTCTCCACCACTTTCAAACCTCAAGAAGATTATTTTCATATCCATTTCATTCTCAACCATAACTTTGAATGCTTTAAAATTATCTAGAGCATCTAATTTTTCTTTGAGAAAGGTAACCCATGTCATTTTAGAATAATCATCAATCAATAGCATGGAATACCTATCACTTTGAAGACTTCTTACTCTAGTAGGACCACAAAGATCTGTATGCACCAATTCCAATAGTCTAGTAGAGGATTTTCATTTGTCTTTTAAACTTCTTCTTGCTTGCATTCCAACTTGCCATTCCTTACAAACAACATTGATAGGCTTTGTAATCTTTGGCAGATCTCTCAAAACTTGAACTGAACTTATTCTCACTTGGCTATCAAAATTGATGTGATAGATTCTTTTATGCCATATCCAAATCTCATTGATCTAAGTCATGAAACAATAACCATTAACACCTTTAGGCTAATAGAAATTTCCATCTATCCTTCTTCCAATAGCAACCATAGTTCTAGATCCTTTTCTGATCTCACAACCATCATCAATATTATGCTTGTCATCAAAACTAATTGAACCTTTTCCACATACCTTACTAGATGTATCATCACCAAACCTAACTATTCCTCCATATTTTTCAATTTTAACAAACTTACTCTTGTCTTTGGTCATATGATTAGAGCATCCACTGTCAATGATCCAATAGTTCTTCTCTTGTATAGCATGAAAAGAAGACACCAAAGTGCCTTCAGTATTAGCACTTGCTTCCAAATCACTTTCCTTCACACATCTCTTAGAGTTAGCATAATTAGTTTCAAATTTAAACGCCATGAACAAGCATTCACCATCCTCATCATTCCCATAATCAAATTCATCATCAGATATACTGGCATCTTCTCTGACATAATAACTTTTCTTAATCATCTCACATTTATTCTCCTTATTTTTGTCATTCAAAGCTCTGTTTGGACATCTTGAAGCAAAATGACCTATCTTTCCACAATTGAAACATTTGAAAGGAAACTTAGCTCTGTACTTTCTAGTACCCTTTTTCATTCTTCTCACAAAGTTGCTTCCACATAATCAAGATCCTCCTAATTTGATTCCACATACTTCTCTAATTTTATAACCTTAAAAGAAGTCTCAACTTTTTCATTACATGGACCAAATTCTCTCATTTTAAAAGTAGTTAAGGAGCCATACAACTGATCTCTAGTACATCTACTCAAATCTTGAGATTCCTTGCTAGCAAAAACATTATGACTATAAGATTTAGGGAGAGTTATAAGTACCTTATTTTCCACTTCTTGTTCTTTAAGTTTTCCACCAAGACCTGTAATGGAACTGATAACTTCATCCACCTTCTAGATGTATCCTATAATTTTTTCATCTCCATACATCCACAGGTTCTCAAATATGATCTTCAAGTTCTACATCTTAGCTTGTTTGGCCTTGTCATCTCCTTCATAAATGCTTTCTAACTTTACCCAAATTTCTCTAGCACTTTTCAAATTCATAACTTTCACTAATTCAGAATTAGCAAAACCACTTAAGAGAACATACCTTGCTTTACCATTTTTTTCATAGGCCTTGATCTTATCATCAGTGCTCAGACCACTTGTAGGTATAGTATATCCATTCTCAACAGACTTCTAGATTTCAAATCCAAGAGAAACCAAAAAAAATTCCATCCTTGTCTTCTAGAATGCATAATCTGATCCATCAAACAAAGGAAAATATTTGTTGTCCATCCCAGATCTACCTCAAGTCATTAAGCTTTCTTCTAAGGAACCTTGCTATGATACCAATTGTTGAATGCACAAGACAACTAAGAAGTTTAGTTCGCTTGAGTTTACCCACAAATCCACTTGGCTAAGTGATTTCTATAAATGTGATAAAGTTCATTGAAACAAGTTAATTAAATAAAATATGGTTCACTTGAGTTTAACGACACATCTAGATGCCCACCAAATATCCACAAATTTGGTTAACCGTGAAATTCCTACAAGTCCAATTGCAAATCCAAAATTCACAAGTTTGGTTACAAACCCAAATTTTGCAAGAGTATAACTTAGCAATTTTAATCCAATTTTCACTAAATTCAATTTGTAAATACCCATTAAGCTCCTCTACAAGGTGATGTTCTTAATTTTCCAATTTTAATCTAAAAATTCCTTTAAAGAAACAAAACTTAAAACTAATTGAAGCACACGAAAATGAAGCCAAAACAAAAAGCAAAAATTGAAATAATTTTAGGTGACGCAAGATTGCTTGTGAACCTAGATGCTCTTGGAAATTTTTTCCCTAAGAATATTAGTGTAGGATAGCTTTAGAACATATTAGACATGCCCCAACCTTCTTTGAAGGTTTCTTGGGCATTAAATATAGCTTGAGCTTCTCATCTATTATAGTCTGCACATAGACCCTCCCAAGACAACCAAGAGGATGCAAAAAAGAGGATATAAATTTCTTTGTTAAAATGAACATTGCAATGACAATTATTGCTATGATAATTAATAACAACAATTTCTTATAGTTATGCAAGATGATACCAAGATCTAATCAAAATAGATAAGGATAGTTCCATAGTGATCATGAAAATTCTTGGGTATTGATGTGTAACTTGAGGGAAAAGCTCTTCCTATTTTAGAAATGATCCAAGGTGTTTGAGTTCAAATTTTAAAAAAAATTATAATCCTTTTCTTTCTTTTTCTATGCAAGAAATTTTTTATGTAAGGGCTTAGGCTATGGTCCATAGAGGTAGGCTACTTAAGAAAAATTAGTGGGTGTTGGTGATAAAATTTAGGAGCTTTTTATAATCAAGTGGCCTTATTTTTGTAAGAGTAGTTAATCTTGAAAAAATAGTTGAGTATATTTAAGAAGTCTGTTGATGGGTGTTTTTACACACTTTCTCAACACAAGTAATGCGTATGTGTACTACCTCTCTTGAAAGGAAATCTCCAACTGCAAGCTACTGAAAATCTCCCCAAGGTCTCTCGGGTGTCAGGTCATGACTTCCATGGAACTCCTCAGTTGATTTTGATGTGATTTTGTTGGTAATCACAGGGCGGACTTACATAGCTGGATGCGAGGTGGGTCTTCAAATACGAAGTTTCTAAGATGGGAACTAAAGTGTACTTTGTTGTAGGTTCGAACAATAATCTAAACTTCGATGTTTCCTTCAAATTTGGCTTTACAATGTGCAATGAACCTTAGCACAGGTTGTTTCTTAAAAAAAAGGAAAAGAGCAGGGAAGAGGGAAGGTTCCTGGATCTGCAACTAACTATGAATAGTGATCATGGAGGTTCTACTATGGATAGCTCCCTTCAAACATGATTCCACTTAATCAAGAAATCTACTATATCATGAAATCTATATTATCTTCAAAGGCCTGCAAATATTTTACCATTCATCCACCATTTACATGCATGAATAAAGATAAAGATTCAAAGAGCAGCTTCAAATTTCAGCCCAGGCTAACTTTGCAAGGCCATTTACTAGTAGCAAACAACAAAAAGTATGGGCTAGAAGGCATCAACATAGCATAAATTTCTATAATCACATAACAACATGACTAAAATCTATCAAAGAAAGGATAAAACTAACTAAAACAACAATGTGAATCTAACTAAAGCATCTAACAATGGAGATTGAACCATGAAACATGTGGAGAAATCAGAAAATACACCAAGTCAATATATTTTCATTATAAATTTCAGCAACATGCCTTTACAACAACTCAAATCTCTTTGGAAATGAGAAGAGACCCCCTATTTATAGTGCTCAAAAGGCTAAATGAATGGCCAAGATTGATTTTCATTGTGTGGCCAGGATTCATTACAAAATAGGGTTTCACCTACCCCCAAATATATTACAATTTAAAATTACATTCCTATTCCTTTCCCTATTTTGTCCTTTAGTGACAACACTGTAGCATTTTGTCTTTTGCTGACTACTCTTTGTTGTAGCTATTCCTTTAGGATCTCTTCATTGATAATAGGGCTGCCCTCTTGCTTCTTCAAAGCCACATATTCCATGAATTTTAGAATGACTGGCTGGAGCTTGTCCACCTCAATAATCTTAGATCGCAACATCTGGTAACTCCATTCCTTTGCATTAATCTCAAGCTTCTTCTAGTCTTCATCATACGTTATGCCTTGATCCCTGAACAACTCCGACTAGGTGAAGGCACAGGTGGCAAAACTCATGAATTCCATTGTTATTTCATTGGACATCCTGTCATCCATCTTCTTCTGAAAATAAGGCTTTATCTTCTCTGGATCGATTTGTACTGCGGGCATGTCATACTCCGTCATCAACTTTAGATATTGGGCACAGTCTACCCTAATTTCCTTGACCCATTCGATGTCCGGATCCACCTTATTCATTATATGTTCCAATCTTTCCTTCCTGTTATTGAAATCCTACCTCCACACGTCCATCAACCAGTGGTCACCACTTTTGAAATATGAAGCCTTTTCCCCATGTGGCCTTTTGGTAACCGGAGGATGGCCTCACCTTTGATAGGTGGAATAATATGTTGCAGGAAGTCAAGCATGAGCTTCTTCGCTCTCCGTGAGATTGCCGCGCATTAAAAGAACTTGTTGGTCGCTCGAATGTAACCCTATTGATACCCATGTTCTCGACGCATGACTTGTCGGAACCAAATTTATAGTCTTGTCCAAGTTCTTTTCTAATTTATTAATTTTCTTTGGACATCGGGCTGGGTGGATCCGCAGATGTGGTAGGCATAAATATCCGCTGGAAGACCATTGTTGGATGTAATCCATCAAGGCGCCACTGTGCTTTTAAGTTCATCCTTCGAGACCTTGTCTTGTTTTTATCGTGCACCACCGTAGCCACTAACTCCTCAAGATCCCACCTTCTCGCCTCTAGTAGCGTCCCCGGGTTGATGGTGGAAATGTTATAGCTACACCTACCTCGTCCTACCACGGTGTTGTTATTCGTGCAGTTCGACCGGAAGCATCCATTGTTATCTTGATCTAATTTTAGATTTTTCTTTTCTCGTTGATATTTATACCGTGCTAGATAGCCTCTAGCTCGCCCTCGCATCCTTAGAGCCGGGAGTCTCCTCTTCTCAAGATGCCTCTCCAACTTGGGCATGGCAGACTTCTTCTTTGATGGCTCTTGATCGCCTTCACCGTTTCAGCCCTCTGCTTGCGCACCTTCATCTTGATGTTGTTCCCCTCTTCCTCATCAAAATCTAGGATTAATGTGAGGCATTTGACAGAGGTTTAGTAATCAATTTCCTCGCTTCCCTTTCTACCTCAATTTTTCCTTTTTATTTCTTCAACTGTCGTGCCCCTTGCATGTATTCCTCAGGTTGGTCCTCTTCTCTATCTTCTTCTTCTTCTGGAGGAGGAGATGGCACAATCTCTAGTTGTTTTTGCCCTATAGGGATTTCTACATTTTCTGTTGTCTTGTCGCCCTCCTGTTCCTCCCTGGGAGGTGACCTTTTTGTCTCTTCTTCATCATGTTTCAACTGTCGGGCCATCTCTTCTTCAAGATCATCATCGAAGGTTTGTATGATGACCTTGCCACTGGCATCCTCCTCCTCATCTCCGCTTTCGGAAGAGCCCGTTCCTTCCTCTTCATAGGCCACCCTGTCAATTTGTCGATGTTCATACTCCAGGTGTTCATGGTACTCTTCGGCCTCCTCTTCAATTGGTTTTGAGGCTTCTTTCTCCTGCCTCTCCCACTCCTCAGAAATTAACATTGTGGCCTCCATTGCTGGTGGTCCTGTTGGAGGTTGCAAAAGCTGTGGTAGTAGCGAGGACCTATGCTAAGGCAGCCTGAAGGGTGGGGTCAATAAAGATTTGGAAGAGCTTGAAAGGGAGATTTTGCATGTGCTTTGAGAAAGCCTTGGGCAATGCAGGAGCAGTAATTGGTGTTGTTATTGTGGCTAATGGGAGTGATGTAGTAGGTGACATGGCGGTAGAGGAAGGAGGAGTAGTCATGGTGGAGGAGGAGTCAATCACTATTATGGGCTCGGCCAAAGGTGAAGGGGCAAGATGGATTGAGATGTCTACTTTCGGTGGGGACATGGCAACCATGGTTAGGGATACAGACAATGGGGCAGTTGAGACAGGGAGAGCCGGAACAGGTTCTAGCTGATCTGTCCTTCCTTCCTCACCTTCTTAGATTACAGGTTGCTCCTTGGTGTCCCCTGTTCGCCTGGGCTTCTTGGAAGGTGAGCCTCCTGAATCTTTCCTTGTGTATACCTTGGGATCCAAAGACTGCTCCATTTTTGTTCCCTTCCTCTTCTTTGATCTAGTGATTGAAGGAGATTTGGATGTCTCACCTGTTGAAACTATAGCAGTGACATCTTCGGTGGCACTGTTCTCACTTTTGAGTCCTTCATATGTTAGGACCACTCCTTGTTTCTTTAGCTAGGCCACTTTCCTTTTAACCCATTCTTTAGTTCAGGCCATGATGGGTTTAGTCACAATGTCAAGGTAATCGACCTCTTGCTCATCCCAATCAATTACAAGCAGTGGTAAGTTGGAGACTGCATTATACTGGGGATCCATGATGGTACCTTCATCTTCCTCAACTTGATCTGATATGTGGAACAGTTGCACCCTTCTTACGAAGTATTTTTTCATCCTCATGTAGTGCCTAGCCCACACCTCTTTGTCGTCCTAGAAATTTTCCTAGAAATCCTCTACATGATGTAAATGGGCGTACTCTGGTCACAACACTTTTCTCACGTGCCCATACAGGTCCATCTGCAAGTGAGCAGTGTGTAGTTGGAAGTGGTATTCTGCTAGTTCCTTTTATGAGTTTCCAACACACTGGGAAGTTTGCAATTTATACATGCCTTGCCCAAAGGTCAAGGGATAAGAGATCCCTACCAAATACTTGTTGCTGAGGATGGTGTACACATGCTACAATTTCCGAGAGAGTTCCAATAGTATAATCCAGTCATTGGGGTACCGAGGAAGCTTGTTCGGCCTCTTAGTGAAACCTTAGGCGTGAATGTAGGTGAATTTGGGAAATTATAGGAACAGGAAAGCGTATTGCTTTAGGAACGCCTGTGCGCTATGAGAGACCCTCCTCTCAAAATCCCCTCCAAGTAATCAGATGATGTGTCCAATGAAGGCATCATTGACCCTTCAATATTCCTTCTTAAAGTTTTTGAATTGGAGTTAGGGATATCAGCTATAGGCTTTCAGCTTTCAACCTAGCTCCTCTTCAGGTGCCACAAATAGTCCGCTATATTGCCTTTGTTCCGCCAGTGAATAGAATTTGGAGCTCTTCTTTACGTTCATGAACTGCTCATGAAAGTAGTCACTTATCATACCTCCCTAGTAGAATGAGGCTTTTGTGGTGACATCCTTGTTCCCACGGAGGATCTGTTCAACAAAGTATACCATCCATTCTTGAAAGAATGCGGCAGTGGGAAGGCCCATCACCTTGCTCAACATGGTGACCAGATCATGGTAGTTTTCGTGGAAATCACTACGGTAAAGTTCTTGGGGAACCTTCGCAGTGCTACCCCTTTTCTCCTTGAGCCAATGCTGATTTATCAATCTCTTGTAGCCCATCGGGTTGTCGTCCCATGCCGCTTTGCATTCCTCTATGGTGGGTGTTTCCATTTCTTCAAAGGTAGGAATGTGGAAGGTCTTTGTAATTCCCTCGGCCGACATGTCAACTAGAATATTGCCATCTCTATCAATGATGGTCCTTTTCTCAGGTTGGTAGGCCTACCAACAAGCCATGACTAGCTCAGGGGCAATGAGAGAAGGGGGGAAGCCCGCAACCTTTGCAATTCCACTCTGCCTGATTAATTTGGCATTATCAGTCCTTGGGTGAATTCTTACCCTTTGCGTAAACTCATCAATATCGACGTGGCCGATATTGGTGTTTATGATTTCCTTCCAGTCCATGGTGATTTTTGATCGTAGAGGTTCACCCTGGAATTGGAACTTCATTTG
Source organism: Sequoia sempervirens (assembly GCA_007258455.2). Taxonomy (NCBI): domain Eukaryota; kingdom Viridiplantae; phylum Streptophyta; class Pinopsida; order Cupressales; family Cupressaceae; genus Sequoia; species Sequoia sempervirens. The sequence continues at coordinate 18,046 of VDFB02264800.1, read as the reverse complement.
GTCTTTATCCTCCTTCCCACGAGGATTCTTGCCTGACTTCTTTCCTTTGTCCTTCTTTAGAGTTCCCCCCGAGGGTCCTGCACCTGATTCCATATATCCTGCAAGCATGGACACAATGAGTACAACCTTTTGAAAACATTATTGTTAGCCCAAAATCCTATGAACTAAATCAAAGTGGACATCATATGACTAGTAAAGTTAAATCTTTTCCTTTTAGGTGTCGTTAGTCACTTTTTTAAAGGGATTTTAGACAATCCGGGCCCAAGGGGGGCAGAATTCCTTGGCAGGAATGTTGTTTTGAAAGGGAAAATAGGCCGGGGTGATCTAGGTGGTTTCTTCTTTCTTCACATTTTAATGATTTGAAAGTCCCGAGTCGAAGAGGGCCAAATTTGAGCACGTGGGTAGGCATTAGTTTTCAAATTTGAGGTCATTTAGGTCACTTTTGGGGCTCCCTGAGGTTCAGGCTAAGAAAGCTGTCAGGGGTTTGCTGTCTCCAATGGCTTGGGGGAGACGGAGTTCCAAGGATGAAACTCTGGGGTTTGGGATCTGAAAGGCTAAAGGACGACAGATGGTTCGGGCCCCGCAAGGTGGAAAGTAGTTGATGCCACGCCGTCATGGAACATAAATCCAGAAAGGGAAACTCAGATGGAGTGGCTCGACGGACCGGACCCGACATCAAGCTTGGATGTCTGTTTTTCATGTGGAGTTTCTCTTAGCGAACAGGATGGCGAAGCCTGGATGTCAGAAAGGCAGGTGTGTTTTTCCCCTTTTGAACTGACAAAGGCAGGACAAAATCCCAGATGCCGGAGCCCGAAGAGGGTGAGGATGTTAAAGATCAATGTTTGGTTCTTCATGACGAATGAAGGATCGGGGCTCGGGAGGTGGAAGGTCATTGTTAGATGGACGTTATGAAAGGGCGAAGCTGTGATGGAAGTTCGCGAACCAAGACCCGAGGTCATGACGAAATGCTGACTTCCGAGTGTTTAGCGCCAGATGACGAAATGTAAGGCGAGCTCCGAGGGTTGGGCAGATGGGATCACTCCACCATTTGGGAATGGCGAAAACTTCATGGAATTCTAGACACGAAAGTCTGAGGCTTCAGGCCTAGGAAGGAAAAACAGAGGCCAATTTCCAAAGTTGTAAATATTCAACGACGATCGAATGACAGAGGCTCGAGGGTTCGGGCCCAAAAGGGCAATTCGCCATTTTGAAAGATCATTGATTTTGTGATTTCTCGATGGATATGGGAAAACCCGGGCCTGGAGGACATGACCACCCTTGAGCGATGAATGGCGGTGGTGAATTTCAGTTCCGGTTTGATCAAAGGAGGTCAATTTGAGGGTTTATCAAGATTTCAAAACGTGGGTTTTGTGGCATCTAGTGTGTTTTGTCAATTGAATTCATTTTTATCTTATTTTGTTCATTATCTTAAGCATGAAATGATAAAAAGATTATCAGTGTAATGAATGGCAGACCTACCTTGAAAGCCCAACAAAAGATGAGGTGGAATCGATGACAGAAGGTCCCAACGATGATCAGATGCACGAGTTGCAGGCGGTGGATGAGTTGATCTCCTCTAGCAAGCGCTCTGACCTTCTCTACAATCCTGACAAATGAAAATGATAGGTTGGGGCCTAATATTTATACCCCCCACTGCAATTAATGGCCTCATTTAATACATGTACGGTTGACCCATTGGTTGGTGAATTTGAAAATAGCGGATGGCGGCAGGAGGTCCGGGGTCTGGGATCTGGAAGGACGTGGCAAAATGACTGCTAAAGATTTTTCTTTTTAAGACCCTCGGCAAGAAGGGATGCAGACTCCGGAGGGCAGAGTGTCAGTGAGGTTTTGCTGTTGGAAACGGCCAAGGGTGAAGGGAATTCTGGGAATGGAGGCCCGACCGTCTGGACCCGGATGGCACGAATGCAGTCCGAAACTTTGCGTATATGAAAACTTGGCGGCAATTGATGATCTAGGACCTAGGGTTCGGGAAGGCAGAAGCCTTCCGCCGTTCAGGGAATGGAAAACCCCCAGGGGAAACCGAGCGGTGGAAACCCAGAGGGCCGGGTCCGGCAGGGCTTAGAGCCATTGGCAGAAGGGAACTACCAAAGAAAGCCCAAAAAGCCTCAGGGCTTAACCAAAGATAAGTGGACAAAACATGGTCAGTTTAAGATGGGACTTCAAGGGTACGTTGACCATCAGGGACGCCAAAATAGGGGCATGCAAAATGAGGCAACAAAGATCGGCCCAACAAGACGAAAGAGAAGAGGGTACCTGTTCCAAACGGGGCATGTGTGCTGAGGGCACAACAAAGTCAATTGTCTCATGGTTTGTTTAAAAACTTAAAAATTTCTTTAACATCATAAACATAAAAAATGAAAGAAAAACCCTCCTAAAATTTACCCAAAATTTATTGGGTGTCTTTTAATGATGTCACATGGATAAAAATCCCCTAAGCTAGTAAGGAAACTTTCCAACTCCATTCCATTTCTAACAATTAGAAATTGAATGCTAAAAATTAGAGACTCCTATTTATCAAATTCTCCATAGGCTAAAATAACTATTTTATGAAATTGTGCACATGGACTCCAAAATCTATGGGATAAATCTACACCTTATGTTGCTTGATTAGATGAGCGCATGTAGTGGACACCTTTTCTATTAATTTATTTCCAATACATGTACATGTCATTTATAATTAATTAAAAGTCCTTTATAGGTTTTTAGTTTTTTCATTTTTTATTAAGTGGATAGAGACTTATTTGTTTTTTATTGGGTTTTAGGGGACATATTTCTAGAAAATTTGTGATTTCTAATCTCAAGGTAACATACATAGAACCCATTAAAGAAGATGGACATTTAATATTGCTGAGAAATTACCCTTGGGATGTGCTTTCAAATAGATGTATATGTGATATGGATTGAAAATGACAAGTCACTTATGAGTCTTTTTTTTTTAAAGAAATCAGTCAATGTGTTATAAATATACATGTAGAAGTATTTGATTTGATTTGATTTTTGTTAAAAGGACAATTATTTTGAATCTTTTCATAATTTTTTGGTATTAGGTATTCCGGATGTATGGAATACCAATATTTTAGTTTAGAGTTAAAAATTTGAGTATCTATTTCACCAAATTTGTTAAGAGTAATTTAAATCTTGCCCCTTTAAAGTGCGAAGTCATTATAACTAAATTAATTGTTGTCAATTTTATATAAACTCATTGTTATGATTAATTTCATGTGACTTCATCATTATCATCAATTCTTTACGAATTGATTAATTTTTCATACACATTATCTTTAAATTTTATGTAATTTTTTAATTTTTGAATATTATCGTTAATTTAATTTTTGAATATTGATAATATCGTTTATTTTTAATTTAATATCTATGTAGTATCCCTCAATTAGAAATAAATAAGAGAGATGAATATCTCTAAAGAAACAACTATTTCAGTTTGTACATATGAGTATAGTGTAGCATAAGTTGTAGTGTAGACACCTAAGATTTGTTCGAACTCTTTTAAAAATGAAGATGAGATAAGTTGTGGTCTCTCAAAATTTATTTATAAAAGAAATATATTCACACATAAATAACTAAAATCCATAATAAAATATCTAAAATTAAAAATGAATGATTCCATATAACTCATTATAATGATCTAAAAATACATATTTTCTTTTTTGATGAATAGGCATCTATATTTATATTATACTAATAAAAGATAAAAATACACATATTCACAAAAAAAGGATGGGTGTTTAGGCACACCCTGAGAGTCACATGGGCAGAGTCCAGAAAGTCAAAAAGTTGTGGACTACACCCAAAAAGCAAAAAACATTACAATAACATCAATAAAATAAAGCCATTAAGTGGCCATAACAGTGCTAGCAGAGGGTGGTAGGTCCTTATCATTCAGTTTGCCCCATACATCAGTGGGGTTTGGGGTGACGTCAGGAGGAGCCCAACCATCATCATCCTTGTCTTTATCTTCACGGTGCAGAGAAATCACTAGATCCAAACACGAAAGCAATTTAGAAGTATCAGTAGGCCAACTAGAACCACCTCCAGGAGCACCACCAGAAGGCTACCCAAAAGCGCTACTACCACCCCTCGACGCTCCTCTAGAAGGACACCCCAGGTTAGCTCGAAGAGGAGGAGAGGGAAACCGCCTGTGAAGACATGAGTCACAATGAAGAGGAAGAGCTTGAGAAAAATAAAATAAAATTATTAATAATAAAAATATATACACCATCAACATGTGATCTACCAATTAAAATGTGAAAATTTGAAAGGGTTGTGTTGATCCACATAAGGTTACATCACTCTAGTGAAATTTTTATATCTATTTCTTTTTCTGACCAAATCAACCACCTTATCATCAATTTATTATTGCGAATGATAATGCAATTTGTCTTTGTCACTTAATATGGTTTGACCATTATCTAAATTAAATTATTTACTATGAGGATTTTAAAATTTCAATGATGATGCGCTAAACCTTATGTCCCACATCCTTGTCCTTATCCTTACAAAGGAAAACTAAATTCATTATGTTTTTACACTTTATAAAAAATAAAAGGAGATTATGAATTCAAGAAATTATTTGTATTTTAAAGATTTAATAGTATTTTTAGTTTAGTTTTAATCTATAATCTTTTTATATTAAAAAGGAAGGGGTGATGTATGGTATAAAGGCACATGTTGAGAACAAGTAAAGATGAAATTAATTTTTTTCGCTCACATTAAATGGTAGTTAAAATGATTAGATGGTGAGGAGAGCTATCAAGATTTTTAGAATATATATTTATGTTTATTAATTGAATTTAAATATATAATATATATTTTTGTAACGGTAATATTTTTATATTTGTGCCACTTTCTATTTGATTTTGTGTTTATTTTGAGGAGAGTACTTTGATCTATTAGTATCTCAACAAATGACATATTCTTGTGCAAAATCAGTATCTTGCTCTATGCCACCTACCTATCCATCATGCATATACTTACACATTATCATACATTTGTTCTATTCAATTATTTATTATAGTTGTTTTAACATATAGTTCTATGTACTCAATTCCTATATTGGTTTAACCCCTTTTATATATGAGATAATTTCTATGGTTGCAAAATTTATCCTTTTAAATTAGAATTTAAAATTTAGATTTGTCTCTCTTGCCTATACCCTTCCCACTAAGGGCCCATTAAACAAAAAATTGTATTATGTTTTGTTATGTCCTTGTATTTGAAGCAATTCAATGTATTCATTCTAAATCATCAATTAATTCTCAAGAATTCAATGATTCATATTACAACATTCGTATTTGGCACACTAAAAAGAATCTAGATCTACATGATCATTCTAGAAGTATATGAATGATTGAAGACTATTATTTTTTACTATTTATACAAATTTTGTAGGTTGACCTACGAAAACATGTATCCTTGTGACATAGTGAAAACCTTACAATTACCAATGTACTTATAAATACCATTAGCCCTTAAATATAAAAAAGATAGAAGGAACAGAGGAAAATTAAATGAAGTGTTGAACAAAGCTTTATATTGCCTAATCAAATCTAAGAGGGAATGATATATATGAAAATATAGACTCAATTCTATGTAAATAAAAAGAATATTTTCACCTTGAGGTGAATATGAAACCAAGATTCACTCTTCTAGATCCTAAGGTATTACATATTTTGAAGGGATTTTAGAGCATTCATTTGGATCACTCCTTCAATTATAGAGCTAAGTATTATCATTTATCATAATTTATATGTCCTAAGATAGTTGTTAGAAATTATTAGAATATTAGTTCTAGATAGCATCATTAATTAGTCAATGTTAATTGTGCTTATATGTATGCAATTTTATTTGATTAACCTAGACTAAAATTAAGGATTTTTATCTTTAATCATCTATCTCACACGATTGAGCTTCCATTATAGGATTTTTGTTTCTAAACATAAGTGCTTTCAAATTTAATATAATTTGATTTATAATATATTTCCATATTTTACTAGGATCTTTATATGCTTATATATTTTTCATAAGATTTTGATATACATTGTTATTTATCTTTTACCACACCATGCCACCCTAGGCTATTCTACATTCACATCACCTATTAGGGATTGTTCCTTGGTTGATCAATATTTATTTGATTATATTTTAATATATTTTTTATCTTTCATATTTCATGATACATCCAATTATTTATGTACTCATGAATTTCTCTATTATGGATATGATTTGCTTTCTTTTCTTTCTATAGAGGTGTTGTTCTATCATATTTTTTATTTCTCTTTTTTTTTTACTATTGCAAAACCTATGATATTAGAGATGTTTAATTCATTGTAAATCAATAAATTTATCTGATGATCATATGCCTTGTAATAATAATGAGGATTCACTATGATGAGGTAAAAATAACCTCATCGATATAATGAATTAGAGATGTTTAATTCATTGTAAATCAATAAATTTTTATGATGATCATATGCCTTGTAACAATCATGAGGATACACTATGATGAGGTAAAAATAACCTCATCGATATAATGAATTAGAGATGTTTAATTCATTGTAAATCAATAAATTTTTATGATGATCATATGCCTTGTAACAATAATGAGGATGCACTATGATGAGGTAAAAATAACCTCATCGATATAATGAACTAAATACTTAATCTCGCATATTCCAGCCATCCTTACCCTTCAAATTAATTGTCTTTAGGATAAGTAATTGCTTTCTTTTTGTGAAAAGGCATACAATCTTTATTTCTTGAAATTAATTGAAATAAGCTAGCTTGCATTGACTTAATGGTTTAGTTTTTTAGCATTGTGAAGGTTAATTACCACAATCGATTATCATTCCAGCCAAAGAGATTCAATGCATACTTCAACACCATTGAAGACAAGTGCTGAAAGAATGGGCACCAGAACTTTAGGAGAATGCATGATGGACAGAGTTTTTTGTAGTTTTTGTTATTTTCATTTTGAATACTTTCTAGCTCGTTTCGAGCCTTTTAACATTTTATGTCATGGGATTTAAAGTCCATTAGTTTGTTGAAAATTAGTTGAAGACTTTACCAATTGAAATGTAGGATTTTGTTAGTTGTTCTTATATAAATATGTAACTGTTGAAAGCAATGATATACAAAAGAATATCGTTATGTTGTCACTATGTTTTTTGAGTTACACTCTTAATATGAATAAAATGAGTTTTTCCCATAACCTTTGGAGTTACTGAGTAATGTGAATGGAGTTATTTTGAATGAATTAATTTTGGAGTTATCAGTGTATGTAATCTGAGCTAGGCGTAGGAGCACTTGAAAGTTGGCCACTCGAGGGACTGTAGATTAGATAGATAAGTATTCTACTTTTAATTTTGTTACTTTCATTTAGTAAATGATAATTAGAATTGAAGTTTATTTTCATGTGTGTAGTTCTATCAAGATTAATCCTCCAGGTTGTAGTTGAGTCTGTAATCTTCAAGTTCTATTGTTTGAAGTTCCAGAGCACCTCCTTTCAGTTGTTAGTTTCAGATTGTTAAATAATTTTCTATTAATTGGTAAGATTTTTATCTTTTGTTAGATCGACGTTTCATAGTTTCTTTATAATATTTTCTTCTTTAGCAATTTACATGTTTCTTAGTTTAATCATTTACATGCTTTCTAGTTTAATCATTATGCTTTTTAGGTTCATAATTTTCTACTTTCTAGTTTAATCGTTATCCTTTTTAGGTTCATAATTTTTTGCTTTATAGTCTAGTTATTTCTAGCTTTCTAGATAAATGATTTGCTACTTTCTAAGTTTAGTGGCCTCTTAGTTTAGAGTTTCATCTCAGCTATCCAACTTTTAGAAAACTTGAGAGAGATAGTTAAGATGTCTTATATTGCATATAGCCTTTGAACACTACCCGATCAATATATTAATGTATTTAACAACTAAAGTGTTAGGACCTAATGACAACCTATCACTTTTTGGTGTCGTTGTCGGTGACTCTTCTTTTTCTAGTGTTAGTAGGAGATACCTTGAATACCTCTTTTAGGAACATAAATAGTCCTCTGGATTCTTTTTTTGTATGGTTAGGAAATGAGGCCCTACGGAAGATTCATACCAAACCCCCCCCAATCGATGTACCAACAACAAGTATGGAGGAAGGAAACTCAAATTGAGAACTTACTGAGGAATTGACCGAGCAGGGTCAACCTAAGCCCTTCCCACATACCCCATAAAGAGAACACATAGTTGTAGAGGAACATATTCCTTTGCAAACTCCAAAGCCTCACCCAACTAAGCAAATTTTTGAAGAGGATCACATTGGCTTCAACATCTTGGGTGAGCATAGAAATGCTGCTAACAATAACCCTCTTCCACCATACACATTCACTTATCATATTGCTATTAATGCAAATGATGACAAAACCATGAAAAATATCTCACCAGCCTTCTAGCCAACCTTTCGAGGTTTGTCTACTGAAGACCCTGACCAGTTTCTATTTGAGTTTAAAGTCTTGTGTTAGACATATGACTACAAGAATGATAACCAGGAACTAAAGCTTTTTCCCTCTACTTTGAAAGACTCAGCCATGCATTGGTTTATGGGATTAGCTTCTTAGTCGATAACCTCCTAGGATGAAATGGATTTTTTCTTTTTGGAAAAATACCAAAGTTACTGTAGGATCAACGATAGGAAAGAACTATTCAAAATAAGGAAAAATGAGCACGAAAGTCTAGCGGATTACCTAGATAGGTTTATCTTCTTATCTAAGTGATGTGGTGTAGAATTCATAAGTCTTGATATTCTGAAGACCCTATTCCTTAAGGGTCTTGATGACGAAGCTTGAAGGAGCTTGGATTTAATGAGAAAAGGAGATGTGTCCCAACTAGATGTGTCCCAACTAGGGCTCAATGATATTATTGAACTATGGCAGAATTTATCTCGTACTCAAGGAGGTATCTGAAAGTATACTTTCTTTAAAGGTTCCAATGAAATAGGAAAACTACGTGAAGAGATAGCCAACCTCAATAATTGGGGAATTGAAGGGCAGGGAGCATAGAAAAGAGCAGGAGGACCTGCTCAAGCTTTGGAAGGGGAGGAAATGATGAGTTAAAAATAACCTCATCGATATAATGAACTAAATACTTAACCTCACATCTTCCAGCCATCCTTACCTTGCCAATTAATTGTCTTTAGGATAAGTAATTGCTTTCTTTTTGTGAAAAGGCATACAATCTTTATTTCTTGAAATTAATTGAAATAAGCTAACCTACGTGACTTAATGGTTTAGTTTTTTAGCATTGTATAGGTTAATTACCACAATCGGCTATCATGCCAGTCAAAGAGATTCAACGTAGACTTCAACACCATTGAATACAAGCGCTAAAAGAATGGGCACCAAAACTTTAGGAGAATGCATGATGGACTAAGTTTTTGTAGTTTTTGTTGTTTTTAGTTTGAAGACTTTATGGCTTGTTTCAAGCCCTTTAATGTTTGATGTCATGGGATTTAAAGTCCATTAGTTTGTTGAAAATCATTTGAATACTTTACCAACTAAAATGTAGGATTTTGTTAGTTGTTCTTATATAATATGTAACTGTTGAAAGCAATGATATACAAAAGAATATTGTTATATTGTCACTATGTTTTCTAAGTTACACTCTTAATATGAATAAAATGAGTTTTTCCCATCACCTTTGGAGTTAGTGAGTAATGTGAATGGAGTTATTCTGAATGAAGTAATTTTGGAGTTATTAGTGCATGTGATCTGAGCTAGGCATAGGAGCACCCGAGAGCTAGCCACTCGAGGGACTGTAGATTAGATAGATAAGTATTCTTTTAATTAGATGTTACTTTCATTTAGTAAATTATAATTATAATTGAAGTTTGTTTTCATGTGTGTAGTTCTGTCAAGATTAATCCTGCAGGTTGTAGTTGAGTCTGTAATCTTTAAGTTCTATTGTCTGAAGTTTCATAACACCTCCTTTTAGTTGTTAGTTTTAGATTGTTAAATCATTTTTTGTTAATTGTTAAGATTGTTACCTTTTGTTAGATCGATGTTTCATAGTTTCTTTACAATATTTTTTTTTCAACAATTTAAACGTTTCTTAGTTTAATCATTTCCATGCTTTCTAGTTTAATTATTATGCTTTTTAGGTTCATAATTTTCTACTTTCTAGTCTAGTTATTTCCATCTTTCTAGATAAATTATTTCATGCTTTCTAATTTTAGTGGCCTCTTAGTTTAGAGTTTCATTTCAAATGTCCAACATTTAGAAAACCTGAGAGAGATAGTCAAGATGTCTTCTATTGCATATAGCCTTTGAACACTACCCGGTCGATATATTAATGTTTTTAACAACTAAAGTGTTAGAACCTAATGAAAACCTATCACATTAAGCAAGGATTTATGATGTGATTAACCCTTTTATGGTATTAGTATACTTAGTATGATATACACATCGTATTCTAATTTTCCCTCCATATATTCATATGATTTGAATGAACTATATTATTCTATATATGATGATGAAATATACAATGATCAACCTTCTAGACATGTTAGATAAATGGATATGTATCCTTCATATAACATTTCTTTGTATGATGATAGCTTATGCCTTGATGATACATTATTATCTTATCATGTTAATTTCATTTTTCTTCATTTCCTTATTCTACATTGCTTGATGAAATTATAATTCTTCGTAAAGAACTCTTATATGATTATTATGATTGGTCTCATGATAAATTTTTAAATGAGAAGTCATTTTTACTTTCTAATTACCACCAAAAAATTGATGATATTTTATTGATTAATAAGTTTATATTATACCTAAGTGGTAGAGCTTTACAATAGTTTGATTCATGTTTCTTTCTCTACACTTCCCTTGCTAGTTTAAGTAATATTTTTTATTAAATTTTTCTATACCTAATTCACTTGAGAATAAGGTGTAGTTAGAGATAACCCCTCATATTCTATCTTTTGATCTAAATTCATTTATTGGTATGTCTTATGTTTCTTTTGTACCTTAATTCCACATTTCCCCAAGTTCAAAAGATTAATTTCTCGAGGTACACTAATCAAAGGTTAGGGAGAGGAAAATAATTCAATTTAGCAACACCTATCCTATGTAATAATGCACTTAGTTAACCTAATCTACCTCAAGCTACATCTAAAATAGAGGAGCGTAGAATTATTCAACAAATACAAAGTACCCAATCTGAAACATCTCGATGAGATAGATTTTACATCACATTTTTATAGAGGTATACTAAAAAAATCCATAGAGAAAATACAAGTTACATCTTATACTAATCCATAATTATTAAAATATTTGATAGAGTCTATTGTCCATACAAATTATCATGATATATTATTTGATGATATAAAAATTCACTTGAGAAAGTACTTAAGGAAGCATTTCATTTACATATCATGGTGAAATTTAGTGAAGTAATCATTAAATGATCTTTATTTAATAATGGATCTAGGCTTAACATTGATGTAGGAGCATCCATGGCTAGGTGATGATCTTGTTTAATTCATTTTTTTCTAATTTTTGGAGTGGGAATTTTGGTGAGTTGTTAAATCATATTTTGGTTGTCAAAATCATTTTCCTTGAGCATTTGAATGTGATGGAATTTGAAGGATTTGAATTTTCATTTTTGATGTGTGTATGATGCTGTCGGGTAAGTGAAAATGGACAAAAATGATGTTTTAATTGTAAAAATCCTGAAAAAGAAAAGGTGGGCATTGAGTTTGACTTGGGAATCATTTTTCTTGCAAGTTTTAAAAATCCCTAAAAAATAGGGAAGTGGAGGTGGGCGGCCAAGGTGATAAGATTGATTTGTTTTATGTGAAAAATGGAAAGAAAGCATAAAGCAAACCACTATCTTGGTGGGTTATGAAAGCATGATTTTTGAATCCATTTTAGCATTTAAAATTTATGTTTTATGCTGCATTTAAGGAGGTGGTGTTCCAATTTGATGCCCTCATGAAATTCAAAGAACATGACATGAAATTAAGTGTCATTTCATTTCATTGTTTTATCAAAACATACAAAAGTAAGATTTTTCTTTTTGGGGAGTTAGTTTTTCGTGTGCAAGTTGAGGAGAAGCTCAAGAGGGCATTGGAATCCTCCATGAGAGGGTTTGAAGAAGTTTCATTTTCAGGTCAAAGATAAAATACAACAGCTACAACAATACTCCTTGTTGGGGAGTTGATAAAATTAATAGTTATTGCATTGTTTGAATACTGTTTTGCAGGAAGAGTTTTGATGAATGAGAGGGAAGGTTTATCTGCTGTTATAGTTCATTAATTTTCTGTCATTTTAATTTCATATGGTCATGTTGCAGCCCTTGTGTCCCTCGACGACTTTGTAATGTTTGCATAATGGATTTTGTAATGGAGATTAGTGATTTGGTTGCACAAATCTACTTGATTTTTGATACAAATTGTAGCAATGTTTGTGTCAGTCTTTCATGAGTATTTTGGTGTTCTAAGAGGGGTTTTGTGTTGTAAGGGATTTTTTTTAAGCTCTCATACATTAGTGGTATAAGATTAGAAAGATCTCAAGTGTGTAATAGATTGCCAAAGAGAGGTAGTTGTACCAAGATTGTGTTGTGGGTATTGAAAAAAAAAGGATGGGAGAGGAGCCCATCGTGGTAGAGGTAGATGAAGAGGAATAGGAGATAATTTGTCAGGGATGGTGATTTTAGAGTTTTGAGAAGGTAGGTTGAAACTTTGCAAAATGATATAAGGAGAGGATTTGCATGAATGAGAGACCCAGGAAGTGATGAAGAAGATGAAAGCACAAAGAATGCTAGTTTGGATACTGAACAAAGAGAAGAAGTTCTAGTAGTTGCAAGGGATCCATTGTTGAGAGTTTTAACAAAAATGGGAAAAAAACCAAGTATTTATGTTCCTACCTTTAATGAGAGTTTGAATCCAGAAGAACTGATAGACTAGATAAATGATACAGAAGATTATTTTGAATTTGAGGAAGTTGGAGACCTAGACCGAGTAAGGTTTTCCAAGAAAAAATTGATGGGACATGATTCAATTTGGTGGAGAGAAATATAGTTGGAAAGAGGAAGAAAAGGAAAAGAGAAGATTACAAGATGGGATAAAATGGTAGAGAAAATGAAGAGGCAATTCATTCTAGTAGACTATGAGCTGGAATTTCTTAAAAAGATGCAAAGCTTGAAGCAAGAAAGAAAGACAGTAAAGGAGTACACAGAAGAGTTTCACTTAATTCTTATAAGTACTGGGCATTCAAATACAACGAAGGAAAAGGTTGCAAGATACATAAACAGGTTGAGATCAAGTATTCAAGAAGAGATGACATTGGTTAGAGTTGTGAAAATGGAAGATGCTTATCAAATCACATTGAAGATAGAAGAAAGGATGAACAAGAGGTTTGAGAATAAACACAAGGGAAGGGATAAGTCTTATGTGCAGTAAAAAGAGGATGAACAATAGATTAGAGACATTAAGGGCAGCAAGGATGAATGATGTGAAAACTCAAGCAAGCTCTGTGATCAAAATTTTAGAAGAAGAGAAAGATTGGTTAGGGGTTTTGAAAGAGGAAATTTTAAAATAATGTGTTTCAAGTGTGGAGAAGAGGGGCACAAATCATATTAGTGTCCTCATGAAGAGGAAATACCAAGAAGAAGAACTCTAAATCAAAATAGAGAAGAAAACATAAATGGAGAAGATGCACATTCAACACATTCTGAAGAAGCGAAAGATGGTGAAGCCTTGATGATGAGGAGAGTTTTGATGAATGAAAATAGTGAACCCATTTAGAGGAGGAAATTGTTTCATACAAGATGCAAATGCAAAGGTAAAGTTTGTAAAGTCATTATTGATGGTGGTAGTACCGATAATATTGTTTCTACAAAGATGGTTGAGAAGTTGTAGTTGGAGAGAAAGAGGAACTCGCATTCAAATGGGATCTCATGGTTGCAGGATGATCACAAAGTGTTGGTAAATGAACAATGTGTGATAAGATTGAAAATTGGAAGTTATTATGATGAAGTATTGTGTGATGTTATGAACATGGATTTTTTTCATTTGTTGTTGGGTAGACCATGGTAGTTTGATAGGAAAGTAGTGCATGATGGATGTGTGAACACTTATAGTTTGAAGAAGGATGGAGTTCACCATAAGTTGAAGCCATTGGATGAGAGAGGAGGCAAGGTATGTAGAAAGGTTGGAATTTGTTTGGTTGGAGATTTGAAAAAGTTAGATAAAAAGGATAAAGGCGAGGAGGATGATTTGCCAATGCAATTGGAAGAAATTGTAGGAGAGAGGAATGAGAAAATTTTAGCTAACACAAAGGTTGCATCCAAAGGTAATGAGGTAATATCTAATTTTTATACATCTTATGATGAGAATAAAGATGTAGTTGCAATAGTAGATGTGTTGGAGATAGGTGAGAGTGATGAGCAAGATGTGAATGTGAAGTTGGGGATTGTTGATGATTCCTTTTTTGAGAATGATGAAGGTGAAGATTTCATGATAGAAGAACATGATTAATTGTTGTAGAAGGTGGATGATGAGTTACACTATTATCGTTCTAACATTGTTTTGGGTGTAGAAAATTAGTTTGCAGCAGTAGAGTGTCTTTCTAAAGACACCAATAAAGTGGCAAGTTGCATTGAAGACAAGGCAAAAGGAGGAGTAGAAAAAGGTGTAGCAACAAGAAAGGTAATATAGGACACATGTTGTGTTGAAGAAAAGGTATGAATACCATTGATTTGTTTCATTTTGATAAAGCACATTGGTGGGAGGTAGAGTTTGGTAATTTGTATTTCATGTGGATGAGAAAAGGATGGAAGATGAAAGGAAATACTAATGTAAAGTTGCAGGATGAGAGGAACATAAAATTTCTAGTGAACAAGGAGCAGAGGTGGATCCAAGATAGACACAAAGTATACAAATGTTTATGAGTTTCACTCATGAAACATTTTTTTCTTCTACCGTGGGTGTCTGATGTAGGAGCATCCATGACTAGGTGATGATCCCAATTAATTCAATTTTGTCTAATTTTTGGAGTGGCAATTTTGGCAAGCTATTAAATCATATTTTGTCATTCAAAATCCTTTTCCTTGAGCATTTGAATGTGATGGAATTTGAAGGATTTGAATTTTCATTTTTGATGTGTGTAAGATGTTGCCCAGATAAGTGAAAATGGACAAAAATGATGTTTTAATTGCAAAAATCTTGAAAAAGAAAAGGTGGGCATTCAGTTTAACTTGGGAATCAGTTTTCTTGCAAGTTTTAAAAATCCCTAAAAAATAGGGAAGTGGAGGTGGGCGCCCAAGGTGATAAGATTGATTTGTTTTATGTGAAAAATGGAAAGAAAGCATAAAGCAACCCACTATCTTGGTGGGTTATGAAAGCATGATTTTTGAATCTATTTTAGCATTTAAAATTCATGTTTTATGCTGCATTTAAGGAGGAAGCATGCCAAATTAAGGCCCTCTTGAAATGCAAAGAAATTGACATGAAATGAAGTGTCATTTCATTTCATTGTTTTGTCAAAGCATACAAAAGTAAGATTTTTCTTTTTGGGGAGTTAGTTTTTCCTATGCAAGTTGAGGAGAATTTCAAGAGGGCATTGGAATCCTCCATGAGATGGTTTGAAGAAGTTTCATTTTCAGGTTGAAGATAAAAAAAATCAGCTACAACAATACTCCTGGTTGGGGAGTTGATAAAATTAATAGTTATTGCATTGTTTGCACACTGTTTTGTAGGAAGGGTTTTTTATGAATGAGAGGGCAGATTTATTTGTTGTTATAGTTCATTAATTTTCTGTCATTTTGATTTCATATGGGCATGCTGCAGCCCTTGAGTCCTTTGATGAGTTTGTAATGTTTGCATAATGATTTTTGTAATGGAGATTGGTGATTTGGTTGCACAAATCTACCTGATTTTTAATACAAATTGCAGCAATGTTTGTGTGATTTTTTCATGATTACTTTGGTGTTCTAAGAGGGGTTTTGTGTTGTGAGGTATTTTTTTAAGCTTTCATACATTAAACATATGTACTAAAAAGTATTTAGAACATTAGAAATAAACATGTTGAAGATGTAGCCATCATACCTTGTCATTAAATATTTTGATAATATGCCCATATCTTGTTTGGATACAATCACTCTTTTGATCCAAATTGGTGCATGAAAGTTAGAAATATTGTTTCACATGATGCCCAAAAAATTTGACTTATAATATCATCCTTGGGAATCTATGGTTGCATGCTATGAAATGTGTTCCCTCTACTTTCATCAATATATAAAGTTATGACATAAGGGGAACATTTTTCTATACCTTAGGGTTCAACCACACAATAAATGCACTCTAATAAATAAATTATATACAAAATGAAACTTTAGCTTATAAACTTATTACTTTAAATGGTGATGATAGGGGTTTATTATATTTTGTGCCTTATGGTTTTCATGATTATTGTGTGGTTTCTAAGGCTTATGATATCCCATTTTATATATGGATCCATCTATCTATAGAAAACACTTGAGGTGTGTATTTTGAAAGTGATCCTAAGAGTCACACATCCTCTAAATCATCATCATCTCCTCCTAAGCCATATTTTAAACAAATTATTGTTACTAGATACAATCCCATGAAAAATATTACATCCAAAGTTATTTAGAGGTGAGAATGAACAAGATTATAACTAATTTTTTGAGCCTAGAAGGTGCCATATAATCAATTGTTAATTTGAATATATGACTATATAGTTAAAAGAGTGAAAAGAAGAAAAAGAACCTCATACTAACACTAATTTGAATATTTTTTATTATAAAAATTGGTAAACGAGGGTCTTGATCCTTACAAAAAACAACATTGAAGCATAGAAAATAGGGACACATAGGACATAAATAGTAGTTTATTAGTTCATAAAAAAATCAACCAAAAATAAAAAATGATAGGACTAACAAACAAAAATACACAACTAGAAAAAAACTAGGAGAAATTCTTCATCACGCAACTTAGTTGGTACTCATACACAATCTATATTTATTAAGATGGATCATGACATAGTCACCTACTGCAAATTGAAGATCTTTTCTAGACATATCCACCTTAGATTTCAACTTGTGAGTAGCCTCTATGATTGTCTTCTTCACTTGCTCCTGAATCTCCTTCATGGTCTGAGTGAAATCCTCTGCATGGCCACTCCTATGCTCCATAGATCCTAGATCTCTGAGCTCACACACACCTCTTGGGTGCATACCATATACTATCTCAAAATGACTCCTACCTGTGGTCCTATTCACACTATCATTGTAGGCTTGAGATGACTACTACTAATTTGGAGAAGCTTAGAAAAAATGAACAAAGCTATTATTGAGGAGTGGAAATATTTCTCCTAGTTGTCTCTTTTTTCTAGTTGCATTTTGTTTGTTACCCTATCATTTTTTTATTTTTGGTTGATTTTTTATGAACTACTAAACTACTATTTATGGCCTATGTGTCCCTATTTTCTATGCTTCAATGTCGTTTTGTAAGGATCAAGACCCCGCTTAATAATTTTTATAATAAAATATTCAAATTAGTGTTAGTATGAGGTTCTTTTTTCTTCTTTTCACTCTTTTTAACTATATAGTCATATATTCAAATTAAGCTTACATTGAATAAGAATAATAGTGACATGGGGAAGGAGCGGGAGGAGCAATATATGGATTGTAACGTGAATAAGAATAACATGCACTTTGATGGGGGAAGGAGTGAACCCCTATGGTTAATAATTAATATTATAAAATAGTTTTAAAATTTAAACTATTATACACTATATATTAATAATTATATAATAAAATTATAAATTAAACTTATAATTACAAATAATATAAAATTTATAAATTAAACTATATATTAATAATTATAGAATAAAATTATAAATTAAAATAATATAAAATTCATAATGTATATATTGAATTTTTAATATATATATTTTAATTTACAATTAATATATATAATTTTTCATATATATATTTATGATT